>JAWNNT010000105.1:0-19816 GCA_035044645.1 Scaptomyza parva
CAGGACACCATGAGCCTTTAATCTTTACTCAAAGAACATCGACGTTTAGTTCAAGTGATCAGCATGTCACCATGAGCACTTGAAAGGGTCACATAGTCGGCAATCACGACATATGCGTGTGGCTGCTATGATCGGAAATGCCAGGCTCAGCACTTCATGCGAGGCTTAGCGTTTCTTCTCTCTAAGACTTTCTAACAATCATATTTGTATTTTAGTTTTTAGTCTAAATCTCAGAATCAATAAAGAAAGACGCTCGCCGTCTGCTAATACAAAAATAATCTCGTATACTTAGTTAACTCCGCAAGTCAGACCTATCGTCGGCTTAATCAACGCTATACCAGTCGTATCGTCGGTATATTAACACAATATCATTTCTTAAATCTAATAACTTTATAATTAATTCACCATATAAGTAAACAGCTTATATAACTGAATAATTTATATATATACATATGTATATTTTATTTTCATTTGAAATTTGTTATGTGTATTTTACATACATATGTGTGCTTACACATAAATATATGTATCTATATTTTATTTTATTTTATTATTTTCTTTCTTTTTTCATGTATATAAGTTAAGTAGTGTCAACCTTACTTCGTATATGAAATAGAATTAAGCTGAGTAATGTCAATTTTGTTTTGTATAGGAAGTATAATTCGACACCTTAGTTTCAAAATTGTGTACTTGAACTGGGTCACGTGGTCAGCAAAAGTAAAGATCAGCGACCTAAGTCAGTAAACTCTTGCGACCAGCTGAGGCGCAAAACGTGACACTACATTCACCAAAAGAGTGGCGTAACATAGCGGCAAACACAGCACATTGGCGTGGCCGCTATAAATACAAGTGCAATTGAGCGTCTTATATAGTATTTAAGTAGTCTAAAATAGCCTTTGAATAAACCAGGTGTACCATCAACCCATCAATTCGAAGTGTCTTCCTTTTAGTTCTCACAAGTAACAAACAGTGCTAAATACACTTAATTAAACCAACTGCATTTATTAATGCAATATCAAACCATACAAGCTTCATAGAAGTTCTAAACAAATAAGTACAATAAACTTATTAATTTATATAAATGTGTAGTTACAAATATACACCTTTTTTATAAATATAGACATATACTTTTTTATTCCTGGGCTATATGTATTTATCTATGTGCTCATACATATATCCGTATATTTGTTTTCTTTCTGTTCCTCTTTTTCTCCTATAAATATATATGTGTGTTCACACATATATACTACATAAATTTTCCTATACATCCTATTTCCTCATGTGACAGACTGTTGTTTTTTTTTTGCTTCTTCTCCATCTGGCTTTATGTCGTATACGTGCGCTGTTCGTTTATATATTATTATGTATCGCCGGCATACTTGGGTAGTAATTTTGCTGCGAATCTCACTGCGCCGTTTGACAGGTGTTGTTGTTTTGCCCACACCTTATCGCCTATGGCTGGTTTTCATGGCCGTCTTCTGAGGTTGTAGTGTCTCGCTTGGAACTGACCGGCCTCCAAGCTCCGCCGTACCAACTCAAATCCTCTCTTAGTTTCTTCGCATTTGTTGATGCCGATACGCTGTAGCTCTAGTGTCCATGTATATTCCTGGCCAGTAGCAGCGAGCGGCTACTCTGGCGATTGTCTTCCTGCTCCCGCTGTGGCTGCATCATGGTTCTCTTCTGAATCCAGGCACAATTCGTATTCCATTTGTCCATATCATTTCTAATGATGTAACCCGATAGCATGTTTCCAGTTATGGCTGTCTCGTGCGTCAGCTAGTTTATCCACATTCCCTTTTCGATATTTTATTTCTAAGTCATATTGTTCAAGTCATACAGTTCAAGCGCCCACCGCGCCATCCATTCTGACGGGCTTTTTATAAAATTCAGCCACTTCAGTGCCATGTGATCTGTTATTATTATTTGGTGGTATCCCTCCAAGTATGGGCTGATTCCACAGATTATCGCCAGGTATTCTTTTTCGGCGCCGTTAAGTGGCCACCCCATAATTGGCAACTTTTTTTAAAAAATGCAGGCATACTAATATCAATGACTGCGTCAATTTTCCCTTGACGGTATCAAAGGCTCCTTGCCGCTCCTCAGTCAATTCCCATTTTTCTCCTTTTTTATAAGCGCGTTTAGGCAGAGTATTATTGCAGCAAGTGCTACGATGCCATTTCTAAATATTGCAGCAACTCATAAACGTTGCTGGGAGGTTACGATTGCGCGATTGTCGTCACCTTCTTGAGCCATTTTATGACCCAACCATTTTAATTATTTCCACGTTTATACGAAAATTTGCTTCTCAAATTGCCTGAATACCTCACGCCAATTTTCCTCACAAGCCTTTTCATGGCTGTCAACGGCTGAATTTTCTTTTCCAATTGGACTTGTCAATAGCCTTATTTTAGATCCAAGCTTGTTATAAAGCCAAGCTTCACGCTGATTCAAAATATGATGTACTCTTGGCAAGGGGTGTGCGTCCTTTATGGATCTTGTCTAAAACCTACACATAGTCGCCATTTGCCTCTTCTCTTTTTCACCATCATTATTGGCGCGCTGTGTGGGCTTTTAGGGGGCTCGATGCAGCATTTGGCAAGCAGTTTGTTGATCTCGGCCTGAGAAAGGTTATTGCTAGCATTGTTCTACGGTTAGAAAGTGAGGGAAGATTTATTAGTAAAAGTCTACTATGATAGGAAGGTAAGTTAATAGAATTATCCCAGCTAAGGCCCCGAATAGCAAAAAGCAAGAATTCTAATCTAATCGATTCTAATCTATCCTGATGAATCCGTTATTTGGGATACCATATACAAGATCCATATTCCAGAATCGGTCGCACAAGAGACACATACAAGGTTTTTGTTAAGTAGGAGTCGTCGAATTCCTTCGACCAGCACTTAATGAACCCCAAGGCACTTGATGCACGATTATGATATTCTTTTTTTCCGTTTCAATTATTTATTTTCTAATATCTACAGCATTTTTGTGGAAAACATTTAATATTTGGAATTTATTGGATGGCCCGTAGTAGTTTTTATGTTATGAACAACTGCATTTGCGTTTGTTAATTGATCATCTTCCTTGTAATATAATAATTTAAATTTGTTATTTAACATTCTTGTAATTTCGGATTTTCTGTATTTAAACCTGTAATATTAAAGTCTTCAATTTCACTAATTTCTAGTACAAAAGTCGCATTAGGAATCTTGGACGAGAATAGAATTTTGACAATATTGTTCAGTTGTATTGTTTTCTTAAATAAAATGCATAAGACAACCCATCGTGAACTCACTTTGGGTTAATATTTATATGTACTCGGTGCTATGGTTATTAGCACTAAATGATTGTTTCTTTGTAACTTACTTACCTTTCCTTACTAATTAACCAAATTAACTTTGCTGTACCCATTAGAAGTAGTAGAAATGTATTACCTATAGCCCTGCATGCTTGCTTATCTAACTATGCTATCCTATCTTTATATAACGATTTTTCCCACCTTATAACTAGTACCACTTCTGCATGCTCTCTAAAAAAAATTGTGTTATGTCATTTGTCTACATACTCGCGATCTTCGGAAGGGTTGGAAGGGCGGGAGGTGGGTCGCTTTATGCTTGGGTCCGCGCGTTAACAAGCCGGTGCTTTGTATCGTTGGGCAACTTGATTGTACTGTCCGATTGTGATGTGGAATATTTCAATGTTTCCAGGTTGTTGGTGTGTTAATATTGAGTACCGATTAGGCATGGCCATTGACATATTGAAGGTCAACCTAATAAGGTCACTTAATACACAATCTCTTTATAATTCTTCATTATTTTGTTCACTGACGCAAAATATTTATGTGCAGTCCCTTATTTTCCAGTGAATGTAAAGACACATCTGCTCTCTTTCTCAATATTGTTACGTTCTATTGTATCTGAGTTAAAGACGAAAAGTACATGATAAGCAACAATTTTTTTGAGTACTTGAATGTACCTAGACATTTCCACCATTCCGTTTGTCATTTTTAATTATTTATTGTCCCGAAATTCAATTATAGTCAAAAAAATGTTCAGGTATTTAAATAAAATGTTTGTTTATTTTAGTGTCTCTAGCGCTTAATAAATTAATTAGGCAAAGTTCTCAAGAAGTCTGTCTGGCAGCAGTCTGCCGATTGAAGTCTAAAAGTCTGAAAGTTTAACCTTTTTACCATTAGAGGCCACATTTAAATTAGGCAGCAATAAGAGAGGCCGCATAAGCTGATTGACCTAAGAAAGTGACTTTTGTGAAATTATTATAGTTTTTCTATAGATTTAACAATTTATTGCATTATATAGAAAAAATAAAATATAATACTACAAAATTTTAAATATAATATACATATAAAATAATATAAAAATATAATAAACAAATTTTTTTTATTCACTAAGTTAGTGACTTATTTGACTTTTTTTTTTTTGTTTGACAGTAATTGTATATTTGGATCAAGCTCCGTAACACACAGCTTTAATTGACCCTCTAAATGTGCATCTGTAATTTGCGTTCTAAAATTTGTTTTTATCTTTGACATAAGAGAATATCTTGTCTCGCAACAGTGATACTTCCGAAGCAGGAAAATAAACGACAAGCATGTTTTCGAAGGCATGGATATTTAACAGCATTTTTCCAGATTTCAATGGGATCCTTTTTAACGTTATAAAGGGATTTGATGATACTATCTTCCCCTAAATCAATTAACTCCATTTGTAGCTCTGCAGGAGCCTCGGATATATATATTAAATGTGGCTAAAATGCCAGTTTCATAGCAGGAGTGTGCTCGTCAAAATCAGAAAATCTATTAGTATACTCTTCTATTAAACAATCCAGGACACCTACATTCATCGATTATTTTATTTTCACAGTTCTGCTCATTTAACATTTTAGCTAGCTCCGGGAAGTGTTGTGCATATATTTTCGATCGACAAAGCAATGTTTTGAAAAATCATAATTTTTTTCTAAACGCTTGGATCATTTGCCACATTTCATAAATACACCTCGTTTCACCTTGCATGCAAATAAACCAATTGTTTTTTTTTTTTTAAATCATATCAGACAAAAATACAAGGTTTCTGAGATATACTTCACCTGATAGATCGATCACATTGTTTTCCTTGTTCTTGACAAAAGTTTAAAATTTGTCGTCGAAAAGACAGAACTTTTATCAAAACCTGACATGTTGATAGCCAGCGAACCTTGCAGTAGTATGGTAGGTATACGTTTTCTCATCTACAGAGAGTATATGCCGAAATTCACTTTGACGCATTGCATTTACGCGAATATAGTTGACAATGACAATGGTTCTATTCAGAGTGTCTTGCAAAATGGTAGATTTTGCGCAAAGATTTTGCGCAAAGATTTTGCTGATGCAAGATGCAGTGAAATGATATCAATTTTTTCAAGTCTAAGTTTTCCTTTTTTAACAATGCAACGAATCCCTATTTTTTGCCTCTTATGGAAGGTGCGCCATCGGTGCAGACACTGACTAAATTACTAACATTCAATTGTAATTTATTTTATACTTCTTTGAAGTTTTCGAAAATTTTGGCTCGGCGAGTTCTTACAGTTAGTGTATCCAACGCAACCTTTTTCCAAGTATATGTGCTATTTTATACCTAACAGCAACTGCAAATTTTGATTTACAAAGGCGCTAAAAGATGCCTGCTGATGATGCTTCTCATTTCTCAACTTTTGAAGTGCCGCCTTTTGTGATTCACCTTCTAAAGCGAAATAATTATGTTCTTTATGAGTCAAATAGTGTTTATTGGAATTCGCTTCGTTTAAAGTATTTAACACTGTATTGCACAACCAACACATCATTTTATCTTTTTCAGCACTAAAGAAAAAATCTAACTCGCATTCTACATTAAATGTTCTGTTTTCATCACCTAATATTCTTCTCTTACTATTTGACATGATGGATAAAAAACGAATAGCAAATAATATCTTTAACAAAGTGTATACTTTCTAGAAATACAATAAAACCGTGTAACTGCAACCGATCAATATCGATGTAAACATATCGTCTGCTAGCATGTGGCTGCTCTGTATGACAAATTTTGTAAATATGTAGTATTTTGTAATTTTAATTTATTTTCAAATTAATATTACATAGAACAATATTCTATTCTCTTAGATATGTAAATGACATAAACATTGTGAATTTTTCAGCAAAGTGAAAAATTATTTATTTGGATATAAATTAACATTTAGGCAATACTCTGGAAAAAAGCATAATTGATTTCTAAAATTCTGAAATCTCCAAATAAATAATTTTTCACTTACCTGAAAATTCTACAATTTTTTAATTCCCAATATTCCTTCTAAATAAAAAAATAAATAAGAAAAAAGAAAAAACACAGACATAAGACGGGTTTTATTCGATTAGTTCATTCTTATTGCAAATTGGGGGCGCTAAAAACTGTTTAAAAAATTGACATTGAGTGTCCAAGTCTGAAACGGATGGTCTGTGGGCCAGAGCCTCGCTCATGCGTGTTAGAGTCGTTTCATAGAGTCATGCAACAATTTGACTGCCTTTGCCAGGTTTTTTAGCGGACTTGTCTACCATTTTGTACTAGCTGGCTTAGGGCCGCACAAGAACATTGCGGAAATTCAAAATTCGTTAATTTTTTGAAAATCTCAAAATATTTGACAACAACAAGAAAAGTGAAGATCGGCAATAACTAATTTTGCCACACCCCTCACACACTGTCCAATCAAAATAAAATAGGTTAAAAATATATATAGCTTTGCTTGAGTTTGAGAGTTTTGGACTTCATTTCATATTTAATCAAACACTAAAATGAACTTATGTTGTATTCAAATATTTTAAATAAATTGCCTTTATCTTAAATATATATATTTGTGTTTTATTGACCATAATCACTGACCTCTTTTAGAATACAGCCACCAAAATGCAAGTTTCCCTGTTCGCGTATACATTTGGAGTCTGATAATATGTTGCTGGTTAGGTTTGAGTGAAAAGCGGCAAAATTCACAAGACCGTATTCATTTACTATATCATACCTTATTTTATGCAGTATCGAGCCACAATTTTAATTGCCTGCCATAAACTAATATTTTAACATTTTTCAAAACTCCAAAGATCCACCAAAATGAATATTTGACCGCAATGAACTTGATTTCGCCCATTGCTAGGTCGGGTTATTATCTGCATTTAGAATAAAATAACCCAAAAAGGCTTATGGGCAAACGGACTACCATTAATCAGGAAAAGAAGAAACTCTTTATAAGCGCAAGAATTAATGGAACTAGGATAACGTTCGCTAAAATCCACTTAGGGTCCTGAAACCAAGTCATCGGACGGAGTTATGTGATCAGACCAATACTGAGCTGGATACTTAAATGCAACAGCCATTCAGGGTGTAATAGTGTGGGCATATACATATCTCGGCAACCGGCGCCACGAACTTGTTGCTTTTTATACCCTTAACCCATGAAATGGGTAAAACAGGGTATACTGGTTATGTGCAAATGTATGTAACAGGCAGAAGGAAGCTTCTCCGACCTCATAAAGTATATATATTATTGATCAGCATCAACAGCCGAGTCGATTTAGCCATGTCCGTCTGTCTGTCTGTCCGTCGTCTGTCCGTCCGTCTGTATGTATGAACGCGTCGATCTCAGAAACTACAAAAGCTAGAGACTACAAATATTGGATATGAGCTCTCCTAATCCCTAGGCATGACAAGTTTGTTTCAAATTTTCGATAACTCTTCCGGTTTTCGATATACACATGGAATCGATACCAAAAAAAAACTTGAAAATGGGGATTGAAACTATTTATAATATAATGAACATCTGTAAAAAATTTATGAAAGTCGGTTCAGAATCACCGGAGATATCGAACCATCAAGCATTGGTACAGCGGTACACGTACATATGAGTGTGTCTGTCAGCCCGAGCGTCTGTCCGTCTATATGGTCAAGGGTTAAGGGTATCTTCTAATGAAAATGTACATTAATGTGCCAAAAAGCTGGAAATCCGACGTACTTTCCTGTTATACCAAGCCAACGACCCGAAGCTTAAGTAATAGTGTAGTCCTGGTTTATGGAGAGTTGTCCCCACATGCTAATTTAAATGGCACAGTCGCCAGATGTAAATATTTTTCAGAATTAGTGGGCTCTCCTGGAAAATTGTATTTTTCATTAATAATAGGTAAAGGTAAATTGTTAGGGCTAAAGCACATCTAAGGAAACAGTCCCAGTTTAAAACTTTCAGCTCTAAATTGCAATTTAGTTGAAAATAGTCTCACCTATAAAAAAAACTAGAGATTATAAGTGTATAAATTATTAGATATCTGGGGGTTAAGGTTCTATCAAAATACACCAAACCAATATGACGAAAATACAAACAGGCTCTATTGTTAAATTTTTGCCGTAGCGTTTTTTTTTTTTTTGCAAAAAAATGTAGGTGTTTACTTAACTTTCCTGTGTGTGCAAAAATTGCTAGTTGTAAGACTTTTTGAAATACGAAATTTATATCACACACAATCGCCACTGTCAACTTGCAAATTATCGCCCAATTTAATTTGGCCGTTAATACAGTTTTCCACAAGTGAAGAAACCCAGCTTATTTCGGTTATATTTTAATTATGCGGCTGAATATATTCTATTTCATCAGTCATTGAAATTTTTAAAATATAATAAATTATTAGTTTATCAAAGCCAATTAATATTGTTGCTCGACACTGAATGAATAAGCTGTGCAAAGTACACATTGCGCGGGTTGCAAAAGTCGTTGGCGCACTGCAAAAATTGTGGAACTTCGCCAAAAATGTCCATGCAGAGTTAGGCGATCCATGATCAAACTGTTCGGCTACGTAAGTCAAATGACTTTAAAAAATGTTAGGCGAACTAGTGAAACGACTGATTTGGGACCAGCATGATAGATATGCTGTTGAATGTAGCATAAGAAGCATTGCTTAACCAAGGAATTTTTGCTTGGGAGTAAATAGGATGTTTATATATGTATTATCCCCAAAGGTCAACTGTGATAAGCTCAAACCCAACTGGGGTAGGAGAAATCAAGCGTTCGCGGTACGGCCGTGAGATAATGCGGAAACCATCTGTGGTCAAGCAATTTTTTGGTTTTAACTTAACAATCCTTGAAAATAACTGTAAATTCCTTGTCCACCAAGGGTATATCAGGTATGGTGCAGTGGTAGTGCCGTAGGTACTTGATTTGGGTGACTGTCAGGATGTTAAAATAGGTATCAGTGCCTAGAAGCAAGTCAATGTCAAATTCTGAATCATCAGATGGCTCTGACCGATGAGAAATCATTTAAATGGACGGCGAGCTGAGGGAGGAGAACGCTATATTATCGCGAATAAAAATGCTATTTCAAATATATCTAACATCAGCAACAAAATAATTCGCTTGAGAAGTTGCTCTGTGTAATATAGAGACATAATTTGTTTGAGGTATTTTCATATTTTCATTACGTATCAATATCATACAACTGTGAATAGATATTTAAGTCGATCATTTTAATTTAATCCATCCATATCAGATCCAGACGAACATTTAAAAATTGGCTTCCAAACGTGTTAGAACATTATATGTAGTTTTTAAATTTTATTTATTTTTTAAATTTATAAAGCTTGAAATCAGTGTGACATTCTACATAGCAAGCTACAAAGTTGTAACATTTCACTTCATCCTTTTTTGTTTCCAACAGCCTTTCCATTATTGTCTCTAAAATAATGTAAAAATTTACGAAACTTAGCATTTGTTTTGTAATCATACTTCAAGCAGTCTTGTATGTTTGAATAACTTTGCTCTTATACTGTGTAACCATGTTTCTCGATTGCATGTATTGACTTGGTGTGAGCGAGGGGGTCAATAGCAGGCATCCGATGAGTCGAAGGAGGTATAGCGAGCGGGATCCCATAATACCGTAGCTCATGCGGTATGGGGTGGGTTTTTGCTATTTCCTTGACTCTATCGTACAAAAGTTTTAATTTAGGATCCCTCCGGACACTACAAGAAACAAGTACGCAAAATATCGACAAAAAAAATAATTTAACAACAACAGGAGACGGCTGGACGAGCAGTGGCTCATGGACCGACATGCTTAAAAAAACGGATGACTTCTTTTATAAAACTGGTGGTGGCGGTGTCTGAGCTGGTGGTTGACAACAGCTTTCTATACCCTACCCAACCATGGACTTATACCGCGTGCTGTTTTTAAAGTCCCCAAGAAAAATGTGCGTTACTACTGTTTATGTTACCATGTCACCAGGACAAAATAACTTTAGCCGAGCATACTATAATCTATATATTAAAATATAACAAAGATAGGATTGAGTTTCATTACTTAATTTATTTAACAAATATGTAGATGGAAAATTAAAATATTATAACAATTTCTGTTTTTTTTTTTTTTTTTTTATACATTTATTGCTTAACTGATTTAATAATGATGCAAATGGAAAATTAAAATATGATTACAATTTCGGTTTTTGTATTTATACCCTTAACCCATGAAATGGGTAAAAAAAAAAGGGATAATGTGCAAATGTATGTAACAGGCAGAAGGAGGCTTCTCCGACCCCATAAAGTATATATATTCTCAGCATCAGCAGCCGAGTCGATATAGCCATGTCCGTCTGTCCGTCTGTCTGGATGTATGAGCGCGTCGATCTCAGCAACTACAAAAGCTAGATACTCCAGATTTTGGATAAGAGCTCTCCTAATCCCTAGGCATGACAAGTTTGTTTCAAATTTTCGATAACTTATCTGGTTTACGATATACACATGTAATCGATAACAAAAAAATCTTGAATTTCAAAAAACTGAAAATGAGGATTGAAACTATGAGCAAAATGATAATTTCTGTAAAAATTTAATTAAAATCGGTTAAGAAACACCGGAGATATGAAACCATCAAGCATTGGTACAGCGGTATATGAGTGTGTCTGTCAGTCCGACCGTCTGTCCGTCTGTATGATCAAGGGTTAAGGTATCTCTAGTCTGAGCATACTCGACTAGAGCCTTCTTACTTGTTTGTTATTTTTTTTTTTTTTCAATTTAAATTCAAGTTTACAAAAATTTTAATTCAAAAGCATTGAACTTTTTTTTTTCAGTGTGTTTGATAACTAATAATATTACTACTATGTGGTATTTATTTCATTTAGTCAAGCTTAACTTTTAAGGGAGTGCGCTGCAAAAGCAATAAAAATTTACTTTTGATGATTTTCAACAGATCTAATGGAAACTTATAGTTTATTTTTCGTAACAGAACATATGCACAATTATAACAACACAAATACAGTATAGTATATATATATATATAGGATATATACTGATGTCTAAAGCTTTGATTGGGAAATGTGTAAAACGAGTAAGAGAGCTTGCTGCTCCATAGCTTTTATGTACTTACACAGATATGGTGCTCCGACGATGAAAGGCCTTCCAGCGAGAGAGTCCATCGTTGCTTTTAATGTGTGTTTGTTTTTTTTTTTTTGTAAATTGTCTTGTTTTTTTTTTTGTTTTTTGTTTTTGTTAATTAATTTAATTACTTTACATCATTTTCAATCAAATGAAAGGTGTGGTTTGAATTATATATAAATGTTTATCACTTATGCATAGGTTCTCTTGATAAATGAATGATAAATCGGAGAGGTAACCTACGTAATAATATAATAATACGTATATATGGGTGAACTACATACAGACTAAGAGAGAGCTGAACTTAAGCGGGCATTGTTTTCTCTTTTCTTTTGATTTTCCACTGCACTCATTACATAGATACTTAGAGATATAAAAAAAAACTGAAATTTAGATCGGCAATGCAGAAAATCTGCATGTCTACATGTCTTCACTGCGGGTCTCCCTCGGATTTGTTGCCTCCTCTAGACATCATGGAAAAAAGCTGCTCCCGGGCGTCGGTGGACGGTGCCAGGCCATGCAAGGGCTAAGAGCACAAATGTTTCTTGCTCTTGTAGGCACTGCGAGTAAGGGATGGGCTGCTCTGGACCAGATTATAGACGAGGTTTGGTCCAAAAAAATTAGACCGGCGTTACTGGGCCTGCGTTGACAAACGCGTGGTGATTTGGTGCGTCTACAAGTTGGATCCACTTATAGGTCGTGTGGGTGTTCACTCAAGTTGGTGAATAAAATTGTCATTGTTGTTTGAATTTAATTTGGTTGGTTCCACACACAAGGTTATCAGGTTGTATCGAATTAATTGGCGAATTAATTGTAAATGTTTGTTTCAAATTCTGTTTCACTCTTTTCGAAGCACCAACTTGTGCATCGC
Source organism: Scaptomyza parva (assembly GCA_035044645.1). Taxonomy (NCBI): domain Eukaryota; kingdom Metazoa; phylum Arthropoda; class Insecta; order Diptera; family Drosophilidae; genus Scaptomyza; species Scaptomyza parva. The sequence goes on from JAWNNT010000105.1 coordinate 12,296, forward strand.
GATCACGTGTTAAAATTCTTTCGGTAGTTCGCGACTCGGCAGCCCGGCGTAACTTTTACAAGCATTGACAAAATAACAGAAGAGAGCACTGTCACCTAAGCATGCACTTTATATAGTCGTTTTTGAAAGCTCTTTTATTGAAGAGTATGAAGCTGGTTGCGATCCGGCTTCAAAGCTCTGGAGCATTCTCTCTGCTGAATAAGAGAGCACATCAGCGGAATTACGGTACCTGTGCTTTTTTTTATCGCAGGCGACACAATTGTCAAGAAATATTGCGATAAAAATTGTAATCACAAACTTCCTCAACAACGAACGTTACAACTGTATAGTAAGATTTGTGCTTTATATGAAAAGTGCCTGCGAAAATGTATTATTTTATACAAGCTGGTTTTGAGTTAACACGATTTAGTGTTTTAATAAAAAGACGCTATAAGAACAACACTGCATTAATAGTTTTGACAATCCAAGACATTTAAAAAAATTTTGCTTTGTATATGAAACAAAATACTAAAACAACACAGCACAAAAGCTCATAAATTAAATCACAGATATACCAAAAACACTAAACAGTCATAAGCAAGTGAAGTCGTTGCCCTCGGACGCAACCAATCTCAAAAAATTTTGTGACCCTACTTTAAAAACTGGGGCTGCCACGGTCATCTTCATCAAATGGACAGTCACACAGATGGACAGACACCATGACGTACATTGCACCAAACCAATGATACCTTCGGTATTAGAGTATAAAAACAAAGCTTGGGGAATTTTTTACATATTTTCATTATAAAATTATTTTAAAGCATATAACAAGTAAGAAGGCTCTAGTCTAGTAAGCTCGACTAGAAAATAGCCCTAACCTTTAACCTTACACTTGTGGTCATAGAGAGCTCATATCCAAATCTGGAGTCTTCAGCTTATGTAGTTTCTGAGATCGACGCATTCATACGTACGGACGGACATGGATATATCGACTCGGCTAATCAGGAATGTATATATATACATTATGAGGTCGAATAAGCTTACTTCTGTCTGTTATATAATTTTACAAAAAACGGTTACATACAATTAAAATAAATGTGATCAATTCAATTATAATCACTTTTCACACACTAAATTTTAAATACACATTTACTTAAGCGCTAAAGGAGGGGCTGGGTCAGCTAGATTATGTTTACATAAAATAAGTTGTAAATAGCCGCTTTTTTCACTAGCAGCGTACCAAATTTTTACTATTGGTGTGTTGATATTTTTAAGGTTTCTTATGGCCTCTTTTGGACTTGCTTTTGTACAAATGACCAATTCCTAAATCAGGAACTCTCTTAGCCCATGAAATAAAAAAGGATATATTGGTTTTGTGTAATATTATGTAACAGGCAGAAGGAAGCCTATCCGACCCCATAAAGTATATATAATCTTGATCAGCGTCGATAGCTCTCAGAGACTGTGAGAGCTAAAGACTTAAGATTTGGAGCATACGCCTAAGCCCTAGACAGAACAAGTTTGTTTCAAATTATCGACATCTCTTTCCGTAATAATAATAGAAATTCCGTTAAGAAACACAGAAGTTATAAAAATGTTTATATTTGTACTGATCAAAGACCACAGCAGCAGGCAGCTTATGGTGTATCTAAGATATGTAGCAAAATACTTGTGTAGTTATTATTTGCATGGGGTTTTTTAGTTTTTCGTTATATTTTAAATCATGGTCTACTAAGTAAGTAAAAAAAACTTTCTGCAGCGCTTGCACTTTGTAACCTGTCTACTATCTGATAACATTAGCCAAGTAAAGGAATATTGGTACTAGTAGGGTTTTTTTTAGGAAAATAATGTCAATGAAAAGTCAACACTTGTCCATATGGTTAAAAAAGTAAAGCAAACATTTAGCCTTACTGGTGTCATTACATCAGACGTTGATTAAATTAACTACAATATTCTGTATATCTGTGATTGTTTCTTTGCATAATTTTTTAATAGTAGTTGTGTGTGTTAATTGTCTCGTCATCAAGGATTTTAAAATTTGAAGTCTTTTTGATATTTTTTTTGTATTTCTAATAGAGTATTTCAAGACTATTTTTTACAAATTCATTTGTTATTTGTGTCGGAAATAAATACCATTATTATTTTTACAGCTTAATATGGTTATTATTATTTTGTTTTTATTTAAGATACTGTTATTATTATTTTTCCTCATACTTGACATACAGACTAACTATGCCTAGGGTAAATGGGCTATTAGCGACAGTAGGTCTCAAAGAAATTGGGCTAGGAATTACAAGATTACCCGACTATGCCCGACGAACAGATAAATAAAACATTAGAACACGCTACTCGATGAGCTTACTCCCCGTATAGACAGATAGAGCAAATATCCGATACTTTGCGTCGATCTAGGTGCCGACAAGACCCTGTTTATAGGGCTCACGAACAGAGACAAGATAGGGGTCAGAATGCTCAAATTATATATAATGCCGTCCGTAGAATTATTGAACAGGCATAAAACACAATAGCCAGGCGAAAAGCTCGAATTTGAGTACCAGAATCGACTATTAATGCCAATAAGGACTGTATCAACAAGTTAGCCAGTATATATATAATAATCTTGAAAATAGACCTACCGAAAATAGCCGTAAAGCGACCCGAATCAGAGTGCAACTTATAAAAACCTTTCCAAAAAATTCAGTGGGCTTTTTAAAATTCCTCATTCAATACAATTTTGAGTCAACACAGATCTTTATAGGATACACCAGATTAATCATGGTTGGCTTCCTTTACGTCAGATACAGTTCCCTTTATTGCTTCAGCAGAAGATAGGAAATTAGTTTCAGAACTAATAGAAAGATCTGAACCACAAAAGATCAAAACAGTGTAGAAGATATAAACATTATTGGTTTTACTTTTAAAAAACGTTGACAAATTAGAAATTATTGATGAATTGGTCCGTCTCATTACAGCTGACCCCGTAACTTGTGCTAGGTATTTTGATTTTCGATATAGGAAACTTCTAAAACTAAATAAAAAGACGGGCGGTGTATTCGGTAGTCATGGTGTCATCAAATTTTATGGGCGAGTAGAGTTTCAGCAAAGAGGCTCACCACATATCCATTGGAAAATCTGACTGAAATATACCCCTTTGCTTGATCCAACGATGAACCAAGCATTCCCCGAGTAAAATCTTTTATTAATCAGTTTATTACAACTGATACAACAAACCCATATGTGGCTTAATTTTTAGAATATCAAACATACAATCATGGGCACTCATGAAGGCGCGAAGTTAGGAGAAATATAATTTGTAAATTCGGTATTTCACAACCTCCAATGTAACAAACAAAAATTCTTTTTCCTTTAGTAGACGATGGTGAAAATATAGAAGCGCATCGCAAAAGTTTTGAACAAATTCAGATACTTCTTGAATTTCCGTTTGATCGTGAAAGTATAGAACGTTTTGACATTAATAACTTTTTGTCCCATGATCAATCTCGGAGGCAGCAGCAGCCAACAAATAATTTAAGCAAAATTTAACGTAATTCATAACATCATTGCTTGCGCATCACTAATTTTTGTCTTTGCCTTGCACATGAAATTTAATCTAATTTAATCTCATCCTTCGCGGCTGCACATTGGCTCGAAATTGACTCGCGCATTAATAGTTAAGGTTAAACGCATGCATTTTAAAATGAAATATACAAGTGAAGAAAACAATGTAAAGTGATTGTGTTTTATATTTAGTAAAATATTTTCCACCGTTCTGAAACAGTTAGAGCATAGGTAAGCGCAAAAAGTGCCTTCCTCTGAACATTTGGCGATCCCGAGGTGATTTATTTTACTTTCTTTCGTGGTGTTTGTGTTGATTTTAAAGTGTAATAGTGCAGATTATAAACTATAATAATTCGGTGCAAAGAACACGCAGTCGCTGACATTTACGCTCTTGCACCCAAACACACACATTCGAACTCAATCTGCCCACCCGCAATTTTGCATTCGCGCAAGCTCGTTAATAGTTCAGCTGGCTTCTCATCTGCAAACAATCAGCAACGCGCTGCGCTAGAACTTTCCGTAACATAGCGGTCAGTGACTTTTACTTACCGTAAATACCGTCTGCATTTTGGTTGTCCGTTGTTTCGCTAATAATATACATACGTGTATATTTGACAGTGCTGATCGCGTGAGTCAATCGTGACTAGCAATTGAAATGTCAGTGAAGAAACATAATTCTCTGACTTGGACTTTTACAAGGCAAAGGCAGAATCAATAACTCGGCAACTTAATGCATTAAGCGCGTTCTTAAATGCTGAGCAGCTAAAACGGAGGAGTTAATCAGCGAAATGCGGTCTAGCTTTGATGCTGCGCAATCGACCCATGAAAAGCTTAATCTTATGGAGTTTGCCACGGACGCAAGGTCGCAATATGACCAACTCCGCAGCGAGGTGACATCAAAGCATTCTCGCGAACTCACCAATCTGCGTAAGGAAACAAATCTAATGCTGAAAGCTATAGAGGTATCTCTAAGTTGTCTGCTATCCCTAAGATTTTTGAGAAACTGATAACCTCTCATCTTCAACATCTTTGTAAATCACTACTAACTTGCTAGAATTCACATCATTTGTTATCAAAGGCTTTAAAGAAAAGATGCAAACTGATGTTATTTACACTGATTTCAGTAAGGCTTTTGACAGTGTAAGTCATAATCTTTTAATTTATAAACTTCAACTTTTGGGCTTTCCCAATAATCTTATTCCTTGGATTAAAGATTATTTAACCTTTAGAATTCAGAGGGTATTTATTAATGGCTCACTTTCCCAAGCGGTTCGGGTCACTTCTGGTGTTCCTCAAGGAAGTCTCATTGGACCGTTATTTTTACACTTTTTATAAACGACCTTCCTTTCGTTATCAAACACTCTCGGGTGCATTATGCATGTCGGCTGCATCTCTTCTGTTTGGTCATAAACTGCAAAGTGACTTACACAATTTTCATACTTGGTGCAGAACAAATTTATTGCATCTCAATTGTGAATGTAAAGTTATGTCTTTTTATAGACGAATGCCCTTTTTTAATATATATCTTCTGGATAGCCTTAGTACTTGGCTATCAGAATGTAAGGGGTATTTGTAGCAAAATCAGTAGTTTATACCTTAACAGTCACTCTTTTGCTTTTCATGTCATCGCCTTCATTGAAACTTGGTTAAGGCATGACATTCTTTGTACTGAAGTTGTATCCAACAGATACTGTGTCCATAGAAAAGACCGTACGCTTCGACGTGGCGGAGGTGTGCTTATTGCTGTTGATTTTGATTATTCTTCGGAGACAGTAATATTAGGTGGTTCTATGGATATAGAATTTGTTGCTGTAGAGTTGTATTTCAATGGTGTTGGTATTCTTCTTCTTGTATCTTCCGATATCTCTGTTTACGATGCTCATTTGTCTGCTATAATGTCCGTTTCTTGCATGTTTTCGGATCGCGATTTCCTTGTAGTTCTTGGTGATTTTAATATTGCTGAAGTTACTTAGATTTCGTGTCCCGAACATGGTGCCCTGACCCCCTCGGCTCATAATGAATTTTTAAATAATTTACTTGGGATATCATTGAATCAGATAAATTATAATCTAAATTCTCTTAATAAAATGCTTGATCTGGTTTTTGTTTTGGATCCATCCTCCTCATCCATTACCCGATCACAACCCATATCTTATCCAGAGGATTTATACCACCCAACGTTGGAGGTGTCGATCACTTTACCCTACCGGGGGCTATGCCCCAGTAGAAATCGTTTAAGCCGAGTACGTCAATTTCGGAAAGCCGATTTTGCAAAACTTACTCGGCTGTTGGCCCTGACTGACAGGTCTACCCTCTACGGGTCTGACAATTTGGGCCTGGCAATCAATATTTTTTATAATACTTTAAATTCTTTATTTGATTTGTGTGTCCCTTATGGAACGCCAAACAGGTCAAGCAAACCTGTGTGGTTTACCAGAGAGTTGACAATTCTAAAATATCGTAAATCGAAACTCTACAACAGTTTCAGAAAATCAAGCTCTCCGTTAGCTTGTTCTGCATACTTGATTGCTCGTTCCAATTTTTCAGTCCTCAATAACCAATGTTACAGGAATTACCTGACTAGGTGTGGATTACAGTTTCAGCAATATCTTAATCGGTTTTTTGATTTCGTTAATGCGAAACGCAAGACATCGACTCTTCCATCAAACACATTCTTTGATGAAATGAAAGCCAACTCAGATCAGGCCATTGCCGATCTATTTGCTGAATTTTTTGAAACGACCTATAGCCCTTGTTTCCAAACCTGTCGTCATGCCTTACCCCTATCAGCTTAATGCCTCAAATTGCATTTTCATACCGGAAATCACAGAGAGTTCGTGATCTTCAGGTTATTAAGCCCACATTTTCTCCGGGACCTGATGGAATACCTAGCTGTGTGCTTAGGTATTGTGCTCAGGATCTATTGAAACCTTTGCATAAATTGTTTAGTTTGTCCGTGGAGCAATGCTCTTTCCCAAAAATTTGGAAAGAGTCTAATATTATTCCTTTGCACAAAAAAGGAAACAAATCGAATGCTCAAAATTATAGGGGTTTCTCCAAGTTGTCTGCTATCCCAAAGATTTTTGAGAAACTAATAACCTCTCATCTTCAACATCTTTGTAAATCTATGATTTCACCGTGCCAGCACGGATTCATGAAACAAAGATCTACCACTACTAACTTATTAGAATTCACATCCTTTGTTATTAGGGGCTTTGAAGAAAAATTGCAAACTGATGTTATTTACACTGATTTCAGTAAGGCTTTTGACTCTGTAAATCACCTCCTTTTAATATATAAACTTAAACTTTTGGGCTTTCCCTTATTCTCTTATTCTGTGGATTCAAGATTTTTTAACCTTTAGAACTCAGAGAGTCTATTTTAATGGCTCAGTTTCTAAAGCGGTCCAGGTCACTTCTGGTATTCCACAAGGAAGTCACCTTGGACCGTTGTTATTTACTCTTTTTATAAACGACCTTCCGTCTGTTATAAATCATTCTCGGGTACTGATGTATGCTTATGATGTAAAATTATGCATGTCAGCTTCAAGTCTTCTGTCTGGTCATAGACTGCAAAGTGACTTAGACAATTTTCAAACTTGGTGCAAAGTTAATTTACTGCATCTCAATTGCAGTAAATGTAAAGTTATGTCTTTTTATAGGCGAATGCCTTTTTTTAATATCTATCTTCTGGATAACCTACCATTGGATCGGATTGATTTGGTTGAGGATTTGGGTGTCTTAATGGACCCAAAGCTTAAGTTTGACAAGCATATTGCTTTAATCTCAAATCGAGCATCAAGTGTCTTGGGGTTCATTAAGCGCTGGTCGAAGGAATTCGACGACCCCTACTTAACTAAGACTCTTTATATGTCTCTTGTCCGACCGATTCTTGAATATGGATCTTGGATTTGGTATCCCAAATACAGGATTCATCAAGATAGAATAGAATCGGTACAAAAACAATTTTTGCTCTTTGCTCTTC
>JAWNNT010000112.1:0-49220 GCA_035044645.1 Scaptomyza parva
AAGTTAACTAATATCTATTTAATTTCTTATATGTAAAATAAGATTAGTTACAACACTGCATGTTCGATCGTATATTTCATGTCTATAATAAAAGACATCATTACATTGTATGCGATAAGAGTAAACATGCAGAGCTATCATAAAATTAAATACGACACTACGTCATTACATTGTATGCGATAAGAGTAAACATGCAGAGCTCAGCAGCTCTTATTTCTTAAGATCATAAATAATCATCGACGTTCGGTTGAAGTAGTGATTAGCACACCATGAGTTCAAGTGGTCAGCATGTCACCATGAGCACTTGAAAGGGTCACATAGCCGGCAATCACGACATATGCGTGTGGCCGCTATGATCGGAAATGCCAGGCTCAGCACTTCATGCAAGGCTTAGCGTTTCTTCTCTCTAAGGCTTCCTAGCAATCATATTTGTACTTTAGTTTTTAGTCTAAAATTGTTAATGAATAAAGCAAGGCGCTCGTCGTCTCTCAAATAAAATTCTTGTGTGCGTTTTAGTTAACTCGGTGCGAGTCCGGCCTTTCGCCGACTCAAACAATAACCAAAGTCCGACCTATCGTCGGCATCCTAAACAAATAGTATTTCTAAATACTAATAATAAAATAAATAATTGGCGCCCAACGTGCCTCCGTTAACACAGACGCAAAAGGAGCAGCGAATCCAGCCTCATCTTCGCAACGACGCTAGAGGGGATCAACTGGTGGTAATCCGACGAATTCAAAGTCAGTACCCACGCAGCTTCACCAGGAAGCTCTAATTAAAAGGATTCAAAAGTCTGCAGCTGCCTCCGTTAACACAGGACGCAAAAGGAGCAGTGAATCCAGCCTCATCTTCGCAACGACGCTAGAGGGGATCAACTAGTGGTAATCCGACGAATTCAAAGTCAGTACCCACGCAGCTTCACCAAGAAGCTCTTCTTAAAAAGGATTCAAAAATCTGCAGTTGCCTCCGTTAGCACAGGCGGCAAAAGGAGCAGTGAATCCAGCCTCTTCTTCGCAACAACGCTAAGAGGGGATCATCGTCAGGAAAGGAAACACCGCACTTGTCTTGAAACCAAAAATACAAAAAGCATGTAAGTGGACTTTTCTGACAAACAATTTTTCAAGTCACAAAATTTACTAAAGGAGTGTGCGAGCATTCCGTTTTGCAACGGTTCATAATATTCACAACAAAAAATCTCCGTCTCGTGTAAGGGACCCCTTGAGAATCAGATTCGGCTTAAAAATACCTTTTTTTTGTCGACTTGGTTATCTATTTTTGTTGTAATATCTCGCATTGAAACCCTTTTTTGGTGACAAAAGCCCATGAGTAAACCGTTCCTCCAGTATAGAACTCCACATATTAATGAGTCAGAATCGGACTGTGACGAACACTTTGAAACTCCAGACCACGCCCCTAAAGCTCCCCCCATAGTTAGGAAAATGGACGCTAGAGAGGTCAGGGCCATGATACAGGTAGCTATCAGCCAAGCCTTAGCTGAGCAGGCAGCTAAGAATGCACAGAAAGAAGCTGAGCTTTCCCAAAAAATAGATGAGCTTTCCAAACGAGTGGCGGCAAGAAATAATGTCGCCCCAAGCGAGCAATCGTTCGCACCTGTAGAAACGTCTGGCGGCGTCGATTATGACGAGCCGCTCAGCGTAATGAAGTCCCTGGCAGAGTTTTCAGGGACACGTGAGTCATACGTCTCATGGAGGCAAGCGGCCTTAACCGCTTATCAGGTTTTCGAACCGCACAATGGCAGCACGCGCCACTTCCAGGCAGTTGCCATCATGAAGAACAAGGTAAAGGGTCCTGCCGATGCCATGTTAACCTCATACAAAACCCCATTGAACGTCCATGCAATAATTAGCCGCCTCGACTCTAAGTTCAGCGACAAACGGTCTATGAGGGCAATCGAGAGGGAGTTAGATGCCGTAAGGCAGGGTAGCCGACAGGTGTCGGAATACCATGACGAGGTGGGAGAGATACTCAACCTGTTGACAGAAAAGGTCAATATGGCCTATGTGCCGGCGGTAGCGGAGACACTTTGCGAAAAATACCGCAAAGACGCGTTGGAGGCTTTCGTATCAGGGTTTAGGGATAGCATAACGGATGTAGTTTTTGCAGCAACATCCTGGAACTTACCCACGGCACTGACTCTTGCACAGGACTTAGAGTCGAACCATGTGAAAAAGGCGATCGCACGAGAAAACCCGGGTGCAGGAAGCCCTTATTTTGATAACCGGCGTAGCAATAAGCAGTACAGGGTTTTTGAAGTGGGCGAAAATGTCTAAGTAAAATCTAGCCGGAGGCTAGGAAATAGGCTCACCCCTCCACACTCACATGAGACACCGCTGACTAGAAACATAGAAACATAGTTGCAAAACTTAATGCTCGCATCACACTCGCACGGACATGAAATCTGTTTGGATAGAAGAGCCCACCAGTACCCCTATAGGGGGCCTTATGTCCGTGTCGTCCGTAAAAGTGCTCCAAACTAAAAATATGCTGCATTGTATCATTAAATTTCCTAAAAATAAGTCGACCTGCAAGTGGATTACTATTTTTCCCATTTATTAAACATCACCACCAGCCAGTACATCCTAAGTCTCCCGTACCTTCACCAGATGGAATGTACGCAACTTGGAGGTAACTCGGGATGTTAAAGAGCAATTCGGCACAGACCGCGTGCACCGCGTAGTACTTATACTTCTTGTAGTACTTAGTGCACTCATCGGCTTCAACATGGAGGATCATCAGCGGAAGAAGAGCCGCAGAGCAAATATGAGTGGCGATTGATGAGTTGAGGTCGGCCGAGGACGGCCTTAAGCTTGAAGAGGGGGTAGTTAACTAATATCTATTTAATTTCTTATATGTAAAATAAGATTAGTTACAACACTGCATGTTCGATCGTATATTTCATGTCTATCATAAAAGACATCATTACATTGTATGCGATAAGAGTAAACATGCAGAGCTATCATAAAATTAAATACGACACTACGTCATTACATTGTATGCGATAAGAGTAAACATGCAGAGCTCAGTAGCTCTTATTTCTTAAGATCATAAATAATCATCGACGTTCGGTTGAAGTAGTGATTAGCACACCATGAGTTCAAGTGGTCAGCATGTCACCATGAGCACTTGAAAGGGTCACATAGCCGGCAATTACGACATATGCGTGTGGCCGCTATGATCGGAAATGCCAGGCTCAGCACTTCATGCGAGGCTTAGCGTTTCTTCTCTCTAAGGCTTCCTAGCAATCATATTTGTACTTTAGTTTTTAGTCTAAAATTGTCAATGAATAAAGCAAGGCGCTCGTCGTCTCTCAAATAAAATTCTTGTGTGCGTTTTAGTTAACTCGGTGCGAGTCCGGCCTTTCGCCGACTCAAACAATAACCAAAGTCCGACCTATCGTCGGCATCCTAAACAAATAGTATTTCTAAATACTAATAATAAAATAAATAATTTGTACAAGTGGGAATATGATCAAGCTATGCCAAGCAGTCAGACGCAATGTTATCTATGAAATTAGATAAAATCGCATGTGCAAGGCAAATACAAGAATAAGTGATGCGCAAGCAATGACGTTATGAATTACGTTAAATTTAGCTTAAATTATTATTATTATTAGCTGCTGCCGCCTCCGACAACAATCTTAATTACACGAGTCTTACTCAATGCCCTGCTTCCGAAAAGTCTTTTCATACAACTATTTTGATATCCTTAAACAAAAATGCCATCTTGATGGCATGTATCTTAATAAATTATTTTTTAGTTCTTAAAGGAACTTCAAGTAACTCCTTAAATGGATTCTTATACACTCATAAACAATCAATTGTAGAACTACTAAATCATTAACTATTTTTTAAGAACGCTCTCTCTTAATTAATAAACGATAATTGCTAACACTTCTAACAAATAGAATTTGTGTTTCTGCTAATAAATATTACAAGGTGAAGCTTTCTATCCTTATGCTGCATGAGCTATCTCCAAACCAATATTTACTAACAGCTGTGTGCACTTTTACTAATGCATTCAGGCTTTAAAGTTTATAAACTGTTTTCAATACTCAAAGACAAAAATATTTTTTTATCTTATGTTTCTTTTTTCGTCGACCAAAAAATTGCAAGTGCTTCAATATACAAGCCAGGCAAAAAACGATAAATGCTTATACGCCATTTTGTCTTGTGGTATGTCACATGTAAAAAAGTAAGTTTCGTTTTTTTCTTTTTTAATATTGCGTTAATATAATAATTAGCCAAGAACTGATTATTTGGGATATTTTTAAAAAGGTAACATATTTAACGAATATCAGCTTAAATAAGGCAGTTAATACTTTGATTTATATCCTTTAGGTTAAATTAGGCCTTAAATTATTATTTATGGAAGATACGAGCTTCTAAGTAGTTTCTGGAGTTATTTTGCTCCTTTTTGTTGGATAGGCTATGCTTACGAATGTTATTTTTAAGCACTGTTCACAAGTTCTAAATAACAAGTTAAAAATGACAAGTAAAACGTTGCACTTCGACACAACCGCCTGCGGAATCTTCTGATAGCAGTATAAAAACGGGTGTAAGAGTTAACTTAAGAAAGAATCAGATCTTTCTACAGTGGTTGACTCTAGTCCAAAAACTGTGATTGGTATTAGGATTTTGATTGTAAAAGGTGGGCGGTATAAGTGGGCGTGTCATGCATAGCTTTGATACAAGCTTTTAGTTAGGTTTAGACAAATTGCTTAAATATTACAAAAATTAAGCATTAACAAAAACAATACTAGAATCAGAATTTATAACTAAAACTAAATATACCCTTAGCTTATTAATATATAATAATAATAATAATGATAATAATAATAAGAATAATAAAATCCCGAACTTGGAATATGTGAAAGGTGTTTTGAATATGCTATAGAAATAAATTGTGAAACACCGGAGATATTGCAATTTGTGGCTTAGTTTGCATGCTTCTCTCCTCATGGTTTTGAGTGTATTCTAGTCAAGTTATATCGTCTTATTACCTGTTATATATTACAAGACACATATTTTTACTTCCAACAAAAAAGAAAGTTCAGCGCATCTAACTTTTAACATTGTTTAAGCCAGGGTTTCGCAGTACCATTTACCCATATCTCCCTTGTTGTTGCAGTTGCTCTGAAGATTTTTGCATTTACAGTTATTCTCTTTAATGTTCGCTCATTCTTCGACCTTTACTTTACAATTTGTTGTCGGGGCAGCCGCCATTAATATAATTTGTGGTTGATTGTGTTTTTTCTAAATAAACAAAGTAGAAGGCTCTAGTCGAGTAAGCTCAACATGAAAATACCCTAAGCCCTTGACACCCACACACCCGCAATACTATGGTACAGTAGTGTAAACATTGTGCATCGAGTTCTGCGGAACCATGACTTTCATGCCCGAGAACCACGGAGAAAAATTGTGGTTTTTGAGAGTACAATGGGCAATAACAAGTACCTCAATATCCTAAAAAAAAATGTACTCCAATGTAACGAAATGCGAATCCGACGTAGTTTCCGGTTTTACTAGGACAATGTACCCAAGCATAAGTCGGGATCGCAGATCTGGCCTATCTGGAACTGCTCCCACATGCCAATTCCACCGGCCCAGAGTCCAGATTTAAATGTTATTGAGAATTTGTGGGCTTTGTTGAAAAACAACATCCAGAAGCACAGCATTTCCAACAAAAAGTATCTCAAAAATGCTCTTTTCGATGAGTGGAGCAAAATCAGTCCAGAAACTACCCAGAAGCTGGTATCTTCCATAAATAATAGGTCACAAGAAGTTGTTGAGTCTAAAGGATATAAAACAAAGCTGTTATTCGTCAAATAGTTTACTTATTGAAGACTATGGCAAAAAAGGCTGTGACCTAATACATAGACATGTTTTCAGTTTTTGCCTATATTAACGCAATATTAAAAAAAAATTAAAATAACTTTTTTAGATGCAACATACCACAAGACAAAGTGGCGTTTAAACATTTTTTGTTTTTTGTATAGTTTGGATATTATAGCACTTGCAAGTCGACACTGTGCCAAATAAGGTGTGACATACTGTAGCTTCATTGAGCTTAAAACTATTTTTATTTTTATTATTATATTTTTTTTTTCAGCGAACAGCTCAGAAACCTTTTTGGATTATTTTGAGAATATATTTGATTTATTGAACTGTGTATATTTATTCATATTCATTTGGCTTTGAAATGTGTACCACATACAAGAAAGCATATCAACCGCATGAAGCTTACTTATTTTTTATCAGAAGCGTGAGCGTTATATATGCATTATATATTTCATGACAAATTTATAATACTATTTTCTAGAGTATAAAACACAATATGAATTTGTGAATAAGCTTTGTTGTTAGTTTGCTTTAATGTAATGCTTGTGTTGTTGCTCCCTATCGACCGAATTTCACTTCACTCGCCTTGCCTCATCGTTGAAGGGTGGTGCATAAGTGTCACTGATATTGCAGCAGTTGCAGTTGGTTTGGTTGCAAACGCAAGCGTGTAAAGAATGTCGACGCCATCTTTGACGGATTTTTAATTAAAAGACTGTCAATGTGTGTACTTAAGTGTATAAATATGTATATCCAAAAGCGGGATATGGGCATTCCTTACAGACAGCTCCATTCAACTACCCCAGCATTAGGCAACGAGCATATTGTGTTGTTCCCTAGTGTTCCCACAACTGCAGCATCACATCAAACGCATTGCAAGGAAAAATTCATTTAATCTGATGGGCGTGGAGAGGGGGGTAACAATGGAACTTAATTTGCAAGGCACCTATAGCTGCGAACTTGCAAATAGCACCACCAAGCTACTTTTCTTACTTAAAACAATGTAAACACATTTATGTATTCATCGTACAAAATTTTATATTTGCCAAATTTAACACTATAACTATAACTAACTATAACTACTTATTAATATTAATTTAAGAATTCAGGAGTAAATAGGCCACCATTTTATACGGCACGCCTCTTTGTTAATCAAAATCCTCTAAGCCAGTGTCAAACCAACCAAATTTGGTAGAAATATAGCTAGTGATGTTCACTTGTCCACAATTTAATTTTCGGAAGTTCCAGCAATGTTTTTTGGGTCCATTAATAACTACTGATGACTCAAATTCAGAGGATGGTAAATAATATCATCTTTTAGCAATTCTTGTACTTGATTTTCAATTCTGAAATTTTCTCTTACGAGGGTCATCGTCTAAGATTATTACCATTTTTACATTTTAAGCTGTAGATTTTATGCATGAAATTTTGTATATTTTTATTAAATTACGATTTTGATTAACTTTTAATTTCTAGAATTTTTTTTGGAAATATTCTTGCCTTTTGTGCTTGGTGTTTTAGTTTTCAGTGTGACAAAAGTTGAGTTTTTCTTGATCATTTCGTTTATACTAATACTCCGACTATCCTAAATGCCACCAATAAATGAACTATTTGGATTTTCTTCATCTGATGTTAAACCCGAAATCGACTTAAAAACGAAATGGTTTGAAATTGTTCTTTATGTGACGTTTAGTGTTAAACTAATAAACAGATTTGTGAATTGAATTAAGAACATTTGAATTCCATTTTCTTGAATCAGGAAAAACAACTAGCCCGAAATCATTCCACATTTGTTACATCAATTACAGTATAACATGACAGCGGAACGAAAATTAGATGTTCAATTTTCTGCCAAACATTCTCATGCTACAATTAAAAGTAATTTTTTTAATTTCACCGAATATGACCAAGTAAGAAATTTCTAGTCGAGTAACCTCGTGTAAAAGATACCCTTAACCCTTGACCTTACACATACGATCATATCTGTACCAATGCTGGATGACTTAACTTCAATATTTCATATCTCCGGTGTTTCTCAACCGATTTTAATAAAAAATGTCACACATTAAACCTTTCGTAATTTATAACTTTGTCATTATCGCTTACATATTGTTATGGTCGGCGATTGGACTATCGATGTTTGGGGATGTCGGACGAGGGTTAGAGATAGGCGATAACATGCGATAGGTGTCGGCGTTTTAGGAGGATGGCAAAAGAGGAGAAAAAAGGAGAAAAAGGAAAGAGATGAGTTAGCTAATTTTGTGAGCATGCGGTAGCAGACAGATAGTTTTTCTGCCCACATAAATTATCCACGTTTTTTTTTATATATACCCAAAATTAAATCAAATAAAAAGAAGACAAAATAAAATCGTGGAACGAGTTGGTGACAGTGAAGGGAGAATATACGCCCCGAACACTGGACAAAATCAGCACATCCAGTCCGCAGCTCCACGGACACCAGCAGTGGCTCAGGCAATTGCAAGAGGCCCTAGCATTGGCAGGAGACGAAGGGATAATGATCAACAAACCCGCCAAGGGGTTATCAAGTTTGTGATAATACTTAAAGAATTGTTCGTCAGCGCTTGCGCAAAGCCAAACAGCTGCCGGCACAGGCACAGTGGGCCGCGGCCGATTGTCAAAGGCCAGAGTTAGCCTTAGTTCATTTATTTATGTAGTGATTTATACCCGCTAATATTTATTTAATATTTATTTAATATCATTTAGTTAATTACTCTTTCTATGTTTCGTGTGTCGTTTAAATAGTTTATGTTTATTAGTTCGTGTTAATTTTTGTTTTTTTATTTATTTAAATACACTTATCCATTCTTCTTTTTTATTTATATAAAGTAAATTTAATTTAAGAAAAGCATGTATAGCCTTAAATGAATAAATATAAGTATGTACTGTTTATATAACATGTGTGAATAGAAATTTATGTGTGGGTGGGACGATTATGTGTTGATGTCGGGGTAAGTTGTTGTTGATAGTGTTGTAGTGTATTAGGGGGTCGGCAATGAACTGCAAAAATACCGACCCATAGGTAGGGAGGGCGCATTGGGGGTAAATGTTTCCAGCTTTTTACCTTTGTATGTCCTATAGTTGTCCGATTCTGTAAAGATTTACCATCTGTACCCGCTTGCTTTTGTTTGGTTATTCATATAAAAAAATATATATTTTTGTTAAACCGGCCAACACTGTATCCAGGTCGTATCCATCCCTGAGGGACCGATTTGCTAGCTGGCTATCGATACAGTGTTGGGGAAATAAAAGCCGGTCAATAACAAATGTCGCCCAATGGAGAAAACTTAATGAAAAAACGCTAGTGAAGTCACCATATATGTTCAGTATAGTATTATTACGTGTGTATGTGGCGAGGCGAAGGTCCGTGTCATGTCCTTCAGGACCGGCATTGCGTTTCCTGCCAGACTATATGTGTACATATCAATATTTTAACTGTGATAGAACAACTGTGATATAGGAATAGGACAATTTAGGATTAGGACCAGTGTAGGTACACACAACACTTACCATACCCGTGTCATGTTTCATGTTCGTCTCACCCCGTAATTATATGTCGTCCCAGTATTGGAAAAAGAAAGAGACAAATTAGCTTGATAGGATATAGAAAGAAAATGCGTGGAGAGAAAGAAATTATAGAAGAGCAGAGAAGAATTAAGCGTAGCGCAGATTTCAATCGGAGTAGAGGGGCCGAATTAATGGCTCCTATCACTCGTTCGACCTCTCAAACACATAAACCACTAACCACATCATCCCAAGACACAACGCCAAGAGACGAAATGGATACCTCGGAGGCAGGAGCAGTAGGCGGAGATACACATCCCGACAGCCTAGGAGCAGTGCCAAAACCCAGCGGATCAAGAACGGCACAGGAACAGCCAGCACCACTAGACTTACAGAGCGAACTGAGAGCCGCAATAAATTCGGCTTTGAAAGAGGCGCGAGAAACATTCCAGGCCGTTATGGCGACGGGAATGACCGTATTTCAAGAAGAAAATAGGCGAGAGATGCTAGAGTATATGCAGGCAATCCGGGAAAGCAGCCTCTATACACATCTGGCAGGGCCTAGAGAGAGACAGCCGACTGTTCGTCCACCGCCCGGACAGAACCCAGCACCACCGCCTGATCAAGCGGCGCCTCAGCGAAAGCCTCCAACTGCACAGGGATTTTGGGTCGACAACCGTGCTCTGGAGTCCGAGCAGCGCGAGCAAGCAGAGCACTGGAGTTTTGGATCGCGTAGCGAAGCACAGGCGAGGGTTGATCAACCCAGGCGTGGGCCATTCGGTAACGCCGAGTACAGACCGGAGATGATACCGATGCGTCGATGGGGTCTTGTTTTCGATGCCAGCCCTTCGGGAATGCCAGTCGGCGAATTTATCTTCAGGCTGGATCACTTAAGGCAGACCTACCAGGTGCCGTGGCCAGATGTCCTGCGAGATTTTCATACGCTGGTTGAGGGACGCGCAAAAGACTGGTATTGGATGTTCCTCAGGACGAGTGGGACAAAAGACTGGCCGAACCTGCGGTACGCGCTGAAACAGCGATTCCAGACGCGGAGGTCGAACTTTGAACGGGAGCAGGAGCTTCGCGAGAGACGACAAAAGCCAGGTGAGAGTATTGACGACTATCTACAGGCCATGTTTGCTCTCAAGTCGAGATTGGAGGTACCCGTCAGCGACCACGACCTTATCAAGATCGTGAAGGTGAATATTCGGGACGGTATCTCGAGGATAATATATCCGATGTGGATCACGGACTTAGAGAGACTGCGGGAAGAATGTCATGACGCCGAAAGGATGCTGTCGTCACGTTGGTCGAGGAGCCAGACCACAATGGAACCAGTCGGTAGGAATAGAGAACGGTTCCAGGTGAACGAGGCGTTTTATGATGAGGGAGAAGCCACGCCAGAGGTTGCACCGGAGGAGGCAGTTGAGGCACTGTATAGGCCTAGAGGCGGTAGCGGTGACCTCAACACGATTACGTGCTGGAACTGTGCCCAGCGAGGACATACCTTTTGGGAGTGCGAGGCCACAGTGAGGAAAGTATTCTGTTACAAATGTGGACTCCCAGGAGTGGTGTTGCCCAAATGCCCGAAATGTCGTTCGGGAAACGAGATGCGGAGCATGACACAGGCAGAGGAGTCGCGCTCAATGCCCCGGTTGGGAAACCAGTAAAATCCTCTCCACCGTATATGTTAGAATTAAGTAACAGCAGTAAGGATCGCATGTTAATTAAGGATATCTTTAAGAAAGCTAACAGCGAGCCCTTACCAAGGCCAAGGTGGTCGGCACGACTGCCTGTTGAAGCACGCCAGGTCGCGTACGAAGCGGCAAGAGCCCGGATCTTTGCCGAAGAGGAGGATGCAAATCAGAACCCACCAGTTCCACGAAGACGGAGAAGGCACACATTACGCCGTGGGGAACGCAATCGCGTGTGCGAAGCACTTGGTGAAGCGCTTAAGGACGACGACCGACCCTTTGCCGAAGTGCAGCTTCAAGGCCACACAGTCAAGGGACTGCTAGACACTAGGGCCACCGTTAGCTTGTTAGGCGCAGGAGCAGTGGAACTGATCAAGAAGCTGGGAATAGCCTGGAACCCTCGGACTTCTAAGGTGCGAACCGCAGGAGGTGCGAGCTACTCGGTATTGGGCAAGATCCATGTGCCGATCCAGTACAAAAACAAGACGCATAGGATGACGCTATATGTCTGCCCCGCCCTGGTTCAGAATTTGTATCTGGGCATCGATTTCTGGAAGAAGTTTCGCCTAGCACCCGAGGTCGTAGGAGTGGAGTCGCTTGAGCAGATGGACTCAGAGTTCACGGCTAAGGGAGAGCCGATCGAGCCACATAAGCTGAATGCTGAGCAGCAGGAGCAGCTGGATGCAATCAAGGCAGAATTTCGGGCATTCGAGCGACAAGGATTAGGGAAAACTCACATGGAGCGTCATACAATCGAGTTGATAGAAGGCACCGTACCAGTGAAGGAGCGTTTCTACCCAGTGTCTCCAGCGGTTCAGCAGCTTCTTTTCGCAGAGGTGGATGAAATGCTTCGACTTGGGGTCATAGAGCCAAGCGATAGTCCCTGGAGCAACAGGACGATACTGGTACGAAAACCTGGGAAGAATAGGTTGTGCTTAGACGCTCGGAAGCTGAACAGTGTAACAATAAAAGACGCGTACCCGTTACAAAATATTGAGTCTATCCTAAGCCGCGTGGATGACACCATCTTCATCAGCAGCATAGACTTGAAACACGCATTGTGGCAGATTGAGTTGGAGCCCAAGAGCAGAGCTTACACCGCCTTCACCATTCCGGGTCGTCCGCTTTACCAATTCCGGATGATGCCGTTCGGTCTGTGTAATGCCGCTCAGCGGTTGTGTTGACTGATGGACCGGGTGATACCACAACGTTTGCGGAATCGCGTGTTCGTCTACCTGGATGACCTGCTGATCATAGCCCGCACCTTTGAGGAGCATGTGCAACTGTTAAAGGAGGTAGCAAAGTGCTTGAAGGAGGCCAATCTGACCATCGGCTTACAGAAATCGAAGTTTTGCTTTAAATTTCTGAAGTATTTAGGGTACATTGTGGGTGACGGAGCTCTACGAACGGATCCGAGCAAGTGGAGGCAATAGTCCAGATTCCCGTCCCTAGAACCACTAAACAGCTAAGGAGATTTTTGGGAACTGCAGGTTGGTACAGGCGATTTATCCGGGATTTCTCGAGCCTTTCGGCGCCACTAACAGATTGCCTAAAAATCGGCAAGAAGTTGGAGATGTCGGCTGAAGCAGTGGATGCATTTCATAAGTTAAAAAAGGCACTTACATGTGCGCCGGTCCTAGTGCACCCAGATTTTCGCCGGCCTTATTTCATCCAGTGCGACGCAAGCGACCTGGGAATTGGTGCAGTTCTTTTTCAGCGTGACGACGAGGGTGCAGATAGACCCATTGCGTTCTTTTCAGCGAAGCTGCGTGGAGCCCAGTTAAATTATAGCGTGACGGAGAAGGAGTGCCTCGCAGCGGTGAAGGCGATAGAACGATTCAGGCCATACGTGGAGCTAATGCCGTTCACGGTCATTACAGACCACTCAAGCTTACAGTGGCTAATTCATTCAAAGATCTCAGTGGAAGACTAGCGAGATGGTCCCTAGCGCTACAGACGTTTGATTTCCAAATCGAACACCGGAAAGGGAAGGAGAACGTGGTAGCCGATATGCTCTCTCGACAAAGTGAGGTGGAGACGAGTTGTTCGAGTTCGAGACGACGGCCTTTGAGAGTGAAGAGTATCAGAGTCGGTTGGCGTTGGTGCGCGCAGAATCGGAGCGTTTTCCTGATCTCCGGATTGAGGACGGCCTACTCTTCAAGAGGTCACAGTTCGCGCGGGACGATAGCGAGGAGTTCCTTTGGAAGCTATGGATCCCGGAATCTTTGACAAGCACACTGGTTCACCAGGCACACGACGGTGTTAAGGGGATGCACGGAGGCATAGCCCGAACATTGGCAAGGCTGCGCCAATTCTATTTCTGGCCGAGGATGGCAGTGCAGGTACGAGCGCATGTGCTCGGGTGCGAAGTCTGCAAAGAAACTAAACACAGCACGCAGATTACAAGGCCGAGGATGGGCAAGGAGATGGTCACCGAGCGACCGATGCAAAAGCTGTATTTGGATTTCTTGGGCAGGTACCCGCGTTCTCGCCAGGGCAACGCCTATATCCAGTGGTGCTAGACCATTTTAGTAAATTTGTCTGGTTAAAGGCGATACCGAAGGCGACAGCGGCAGCGGTCATCCGGTTCCTTAGAGAAGAGGTGTTTTCGGCGTATGGAGTCCCCGAAATCGTCCACACCGACAACGGGAAGCAGTTCGTGTCACGGGAGTTTGGAGCGATGCTAGAACACTATGGGGTAAAGCACTGTCGCACCGGGAACTATGCCCCACAAGCGAACGCGTCCGAACGGGTTAATCAGTCGGTGTTGGCAGCGATACGAGCGCATATTGGCGCCGACCGGACGGTGTGGGACGAGGCGTTGCCCGAGATCGCGATGGCGCTACGAAGTGCAGTACATTCCGCGACCGGAACCTCTCCGTACTTCGCATTGTTCGGACAGCACATGTTTAGTCACGGCAGCGAGTATAGCCTAGCCAAGAGACTTGGAGATGTGAGTGACTCGACCATCAAGCCATTAGAGAGGTCGGAGAAACAGCAAATATACTGTGCTCGCATCCAAGAGACACTACATCGGGCATATGAAAAATCAGCGAGGCAATACGACCTGAAGGCGCGAGACGTCCACTACACGGCGGGGCAGGAAGTACATAAGCATAATTTCGTGTTGAGTGACTTCGCGAAAAACCTCAACGCGAAGTTCTGCCGCCGATACACCAAGTGCCGGGTAGTGAGGCCAGTAGGACGCTGTCTTTATGAGCTGGAGACACTGCAAGGAAACCCGATCGGGGTGTTTCACGCGAAAGATCTCAAACAGTAACCCCCGAGCGTTGGATCTGAGTCCGGCTAGCTCAGTCGGTAGAGCATGAGACTCGTAATCTCAGGGCGTGGGCGATGGCCTTCGTTGGGCAGCTTGGCGAGCAGACGCCTTCCTTTAGCACTCCTGTTCGCAGCGCACACGAGCGAACCGGAGTGTGGTGTTATGGTCGGCGATTGGACTATCGATGTTTGGGGATGTCGGACGAGGGTTAGAGATAGGCGATAACATGCGATAGGTGTCGGCGTTTTAGGAGGATGGCAAAAGAGGAGAAAAAAGGAGAAAAAGGAAAGAGATGAGTTAGCTATTTTTGTGAGCATGCGGTAGCAGACAGATAGTTTTTCTGCCCGCATAGAAATACATAAATTATCCACGTTTTTTTTTATATATACCCAAAATTAAATCAAATAAAAAGAAGACAAAATAAAATCGTGGAACGAGTTGGTGACAGTGAAGGGAGAATATACGCCCCGAACACTGGACAAAATCGGCCCATCCAGTCCGCAGCTCCACGGACACCAGCAGTGGCTCAGGCAATTGCAAGAGGCCCTAGCATTGGCAGGAGACGAAGGGATAATGATCCACAAACCCGCCAAGGGGTTATCAAGTTTGTGATAATACTTAAAGAATTGTTCGTCAGCGCTTGCGCAAAGCCAAACAGCTGCCGGCACAGGCACAGTGGGCCGCGGCCGATTGTCAAAGGCCAGAGTTAGCCTTAGTTCATTTATTTATGTAGTGATTTATACCCGCTAATATTTATTTAATATTTATTTAATATCATTTAGTTAATTACTCTTTCTATGTTTCGTGTGTCGTTTAAATAGTTTATGTTTATTAGTTCGTGTTAATTTTTGTTTATTTATTTATTTAAATACACTTATCCATTCTTCTTTTTTATTTATATAAAGTAAATTTAATTTAAGAAAAGCATGTATAGCCTTAAATGAATAAATATAAGTATGTACTGTTTATATAACATGTGTGAATAGAAATTTATGTGTGGGTGGGACGATTATGTGTTGATGTCGGGGTAAGTTGTTGTTGATAGTGTTGTAGTGTATTAGGGGGTCGGCAATGAACTGCAAAAATACCGACCCATAGGTAGGGAGGGCGAATTGGGGGTAAATGTTTCCAACTTTTTACCTTTGTATGTCCGCTAGTTGTCCGATTCTGTAAAGATTTACCATCTGTACCCGCTTGCTTTTGTTTGGTTATTCATATAAAAAAATATAAATTTTTGTTAAGCCGGCCAACACTGTATCCAGGTCGCATCCATCCCTGAGGGACCTATTTGCTAGCTGGCTATCGATACAGTGTTGGGGAAATAAAAGCCGGTCAATAACAATATGTATATCGTAAGCCGGAAAAGTTGAGGAGCATGTGCAACTGTTAAAGGAGGTAGCAAAGTGCTTGAAGGAGGCCAATCTGACCATCGGCTTACAGAAATCGAAGTTTTGCTTTAAATTTCTGAAGTATTTAGGGTACATTGTGGGTGACGGAGCTCTACGAACGGATCCGAGCAAGTGGAGGCAATAGTCCAGATTCCCGTCCCTAGAACCACTAAACAGCTAAGGAGATTTTTGGGAACTGCAGGTTGGTACAGGCGATTTATCCGGGATTTCTCGAGCCTTTCGGCGCCACTAACAGATTGCCTAAAAATCGGCAAGAAGTTTGAGATGTCGGTTGAAGCAGTGGATGCATTTCATAAGTTAAAAAAGGCACTTACATGTGCGCCGGTCCTAGTGCACCCAGATTTTCGCCGGCCTTATTTCATCCAGTGCGACGCAAGCGACCTGGGAATTGGTGCAGTTCTTTTTCAGCGTGACGACGAGGGTGCAGATAGACCCATTGCGTTCTTTTCAGCGAAGCTGCGTGGAGCCCAGTTAAATTATAGCGTGACGGAGAAGGAGTGCCTCGCAGCGGTGAAGGCGATAGAACGATTCAGGCCATACGTGGAGCTAATGCCGTTCACGGTCATTACAGACCACTCAAGCTTACAGTGGCTAATGTCACTCAAAGATCTCAGTGGAAGACTAGCGAGATGGTCCCTAGCGCTACAGACGTTTGATTTCCAAATCGAACACCGGAAAGGGAAGGAGAACGTGGTAGCCGATATGCTCTCTCGACAAAGTGAGGTGGAGACGAGTTGTTCGAGTTCGAGACGACGGCCTTTGAGAGTGAAGAGTATCAGAGTCGGTTGGCGTTGGTGCGCGCAGAATCGGAGCGTTTTCCTGATCTCCGGATTGAGGACGGCCTACTCTTCAAGAGGTCACAGTTCGCGCGGGACGATAGCGAGGAGTTCCTTTGGAAGCTATGGATCCCGGAATCTTTGACAAGCACACTGGTTCACCAGGCACACGGCGGTGTTAAGGGGATGCACGGAGGCATAGCCCGAACATTGGCAAGGCTGCGCCAATTCTATTTCTGGCCGAGGATGGCAGTGCAGGTACGAGCGCATGTGCTCGGGTGCGAAGTCTGCAAAGAAACTAAACACAGCACGCAGATTACAAGGCCGAGGATGGGCAAGGAGATGGTCACCGAGCGACCGATGCAAAAGCTGTATTTGGATTTCTTGGGCAGGTACCCGCGTTCTCGCCAGGGCAACGCCTATATCCAGTGGTGCTAGACCATTTTAGTAAATTTGTCTGGTTAAAGTATGGAGTCCCCGAAATCGTCCACACCGACAACGGGAAGCAGTTCGTGTCACGGGAGTTTGGAGCGATGCTAGAACACTATGGGGTAAAGCACTGTCGCACCGGGAACTATGCCCCACAAGCGAACGCGTCCGAACGGGTTAATCAGTCGGTGTTGGCAGCGATACGAGCGCATATTGGCGCCGACCTGACGGTGTGGGACGAGGCGTTGCCCGAGATCGCGATGGCGCTACGAAGTGCAGTACATTCCGCGACCGGAACCTCTCCGTACTTCGCATTGTTCGGACAGCACATGTTTAGTCACGGCAGCGAGTATAGCCTAGCCAAGAGACTTGGAGATGTGAGTGACTCGACCATCAAGCCATTAGAGAGGTCGGAGAAACAGCAAATATACCGTGCTCGCATCCAAGAGACACTACATCGGGCATATGAAAAATCAGCGAGGCAATACGACCTGAAGGCGCGAGACGTCCACTACACGGCGGGGCAGGAAGTACATAAGCATAATTTCGTGTTGAGTGACTTCGCGAAAAACCTCAACGCGAAGTTCTGCCGCCGATACACCAAGTGCCGGGTAGTGAGGCCAGTAGGACGCTGTCTTTATGAGCTGGAGACACTGCAAGGAAATCCGATCGGGGTGTTTCACGCGAAAGATCTCAAACAGTAACCCCCGAGCGTTGGATCTGAGTCCGGCTAGCTCAGTCGTGGGCGTGGGCGATGGCCTTCGTTGGGCAGCTTGGCGAGCAGACGCCTTCCTTTAGCACTCCTGTTCGCAGCGCACACGAGCGAACCGGAGTGTGGTGTTATGGTCGGCGATTGGACTATCGATGTTTGGGGATGTCGGACGAGGGTTAGAGATAGGCGATAACATGCGATAGGTGTCGGCGTTTTAGGAGGATGGCAAAAGAGGAGAAAAAAGGAGAAAAAGGAAAGAGATGAGTTAGCTAATTTTGTGAGCATGCGGTAGCAGACAGATAGTTTTTCTGCCCGCATAGAAATACATAAATTATCCACGTTTTTTTTTATATATACCCAAAATTAAATCAAATAAAAAGAAGACAAAATAAAATCGTGGAACGAGTTGGTGACAGTGAAGGGAGAATATACGCCCCGAACACTGGACAAAATCAGCCCATCCAGTCCGCAGCTCCACGGACATCAGCAGTGGCTCAGGCAATTGCAAGAGGCCCTAGCATTGGCAGGAGACGAAGGGATAATGATCAACAAACCCGCCAAGGGGTTATCAAGTTTGTGATAATACTTAAAGAATTGTTCGTAGCGCTTGCGCAAAGCCAAACAGCTGCCGGCACAGGCACAGTGGGCCGCGGCCGATTGTCAAAGGCCAGAGTTAGCCTTAGTTCATTTATTTATGTAGTGATTTATACCCGCTAATATTTATTTAATATTTATTTAATATCATTTAGTTAATTACTCTTTCTATGTTTCGTGTGTCGTTTAAATATGTTTATGTTTATTAGTTCGTGTTAATTTTTGTTTATTTATTTATTTAAATACACTTATCCATTCTTCTTTTTTATTTATATAAAGTAAATTTAATTTAAGAAAAGCATGTAAACTCCAAAAATACCGACCCATAGGTAGGGAGGGCGCATTGGGGGTAAATGTTTCCAACTTTTTACCTTTGTATGTCCGCTAGTTGTCCGATTCTGTAAAGATTTACCATCTGTACCCGCTTGCTTTTGTTTGGTTATTCATATAAAAAAATATAAATTTTTGTTAAACCGGCCAACACTGTATCCAGGTCGCATCCATCCCTGAGGGACCGATTTGCTAGCTGGCTATCGATACAGTGTTGGGGAAATAAAAGCCGGTCAATAACAATATGTATATCGTAAGCCGGAAAAGTTATCGAAAATTTAACACGAACTTGTACTGCTTAGGGATTAGGAGAGCTCATATCCAAAATCTGGAAAAACTAGTTTTTATATTTCCAAAGATCGTTGCTTTTATACATACAGACGTACATGGCAATATCGTCTCGGCCGTTGATGCTGATCAAGAATATAAATACTTTATGGGGTCGGAGAAGCATCCTTTGCCTGTTACATACTATTGCACCAAACCATTATACCCATTTTTACCCATTTCATGAGTTAAGGGTATAAAAAACGAAAAATCTTTAAAAGCAATTTTGTCTAATGGTATATCACATTTAAAAATAGTTTCTGGACTTATTTTTTCCACTCCTCTGAGGGATCTGCTCTGCTTTCCAACAAATTTTCCATAACATTGAAGTCTGGAGACTGGGCCGTTGGAATTAGCCTGTAATAAGCCAAAACTGGAATTTTTTGGGACTTAAGTTTCGAGCCGATGTTTTGGTAGAACCAAAAACTACGTCGCATTCCCAGCTTCTCGTTAATTTTCCTTAACTATATTGAGATCCATATTATTGTCTAATGTCAAGGTCAATAAACAGCATTTATCCGTCGACGGCTGCCATGCTTGGCTGTTGTGTTTAAGTTTTTGGGATTGAAAACAAAATTTCGAACTTCCAAGCAAAAACTGTTTTTTCTTCCGCTCTTCATGTCTGGTGAAAATTTTGTTTGGTGCCATTCCTCCCTCGTCCTCCAAGCGATTGATCATTTAAGCTATTTGGCACTGTGAATATCCGTTTTTAGAATGTTTCAGGATGAGATTTCACTGTTTAATCCGTTAGTCAGTTTGCCCATAGCTCTTCATGGCTTGTTGGGATTGTAGATGCACGATAAAACTATTACCGCAAATATTCTGGTAAAAAATCTGTTTTTTATGTCTCGTAGGTGTCTGCAATGTAACTGTCTAAATTAGGCTAAGACTTAAAATTATTATACGTTAATAACAAACCTGACCTAACAAGTGGGGAAAACTAAGTTTATATATTGCAGTGTATGTATGTACATTGACGTTGCAACATAATTTGCATATTATTTACAGTCCCAGCATTAGCAACAACAAGTGAGCCGGAAACTTTTAAGTATATTTCACACCTGCTGGCCAAAACACACACAAAGTATTATGAGCAAACATTTTAGTGCAGTGCTGACGAATAAAAGTACAACCTGGATGGAGAGAGCAAGAGAGATTTCTTTTGTAATGCAGGCAATCCCCGTCCTATCACATACAATTATTTTCAAAATTGTTGACATAGTTTTCTGTGGTTTTCCACTTAAACACGTCCAAACTCGCGCATAAAGCAATTCACAGTGCACCACGACGTTGAGTAATGAGCTGTAGTGTAGTTTTTACATGTAACGAAAGTTTCTAGTTCTTCTGGTATGTATGAACGCGTCGGTCTACAAAACTAGGAGAGCTAGATACTCCAGATTTTGGACATGAGCTCGGCTAATTCCATAATTTAAATGTCCCTAATCAGCACAAGTTTGCTTGAAATTTTCGATAACTTTTCATGTTTATAATATACACATGTAACCGATAACAAAAGTTTTAAATTAAACAATCTGCGAAATTTTTATAAAAATCGGTTTTAACCATTGAAGATATTAAGCCGTCAAGCATTGATACAGTTGTACACATCTATAAGTGTATGTCTGTTAGCCCGACCTTCTGTGCGCCTGTATGGTCAAGGGTTGAGGGTATCTCTAGTCGAGCTGACTTGACTCACTTTTAATTTATTTTTTAGTTGCACTGAATTGCTTGACGCCATTCAGGTGCCGTTTTTTTTAATTTAAGCGAATACTCGTATTTATGTACATATGTAGATTTGTATGTGCTGTAAATATTTATGTATATTCTTTAAGATACTTTATCCAAAGAAAACAAATGACGCTTAACAATTTAACATGGATTCCGACGAAAATAGTCGCAAATAAAGTAAAGATGGAACATTTTTGAACTTTACCTGCACTTTTTGGTATATACACACAACAATTTTAATTGCCTGTCATATTTCTATTTCCCAATATTTTTCAATAATTCCAAAACCCATGGTAGGTAGATTTTTGCCAAAATTGAATATTTGAGATATAAATAGACCAATTCTTCGTAGTCAGTTTAGTTTGTATCTCGAAATCTGGGGTGCAACATGTCATCTAGGACTATGGACAAAGTTAATCTCACTTGTAAATAACATCATTTGCAGCTTCATCCGCGAAAATCGGATGTGGGACTAGGGTAGAATAGCACCAAACACGATTTTCACCAAAGAGGATCATCAGGAAAACAAGGGAAAACTCGAAGCTATCGGCTCCAACACTGGCTCAACAGGTTCAGGATGAAATTGAGAAAAACTGTAGTAAAAACACTGTATGCCGGGTTGCGCGGAACCATGACTTTCATGCCCGAGATACCACGGAAGAAAATTTTTATAAATGCAATAAATAAAGGCACTGGAGTGACGTTCAACAAAATCTATTTGGACAAGGCTCAAACGGACCGTTTTATGTGTGGCGTCGGTCCAGAACTCAGCAGAATCCCAAACACTTAAATACAACAGTAAAGCGAAGTTGGGTATGTTTTCTGTTTTTAACTAATTTAAGTTAATTACTTAATATTAAAAATAAATTAAAAATAAAAAAAATGGTATTTCAAATGTGATATATTATAAAACAAATTTGCACTTAAATATTGTGCGTTTTTTTACTTGTTTAAACTTTATAGCATTTTAAATTTTTTACTTGACACTAATCCATTTACGCTCTAGTGTATATGTATTTTATATGTATGTATATATATATTTTATTTATTAAATTTGGTTGTACCTTATAGTGATATTGATTTATGTTCGGCTTAAAAATTCCGATTCTTGTTCTTTTTTAAATTTCTTTACACTCACAAGGTATTCTTGCACCATGGTTATGTTTTTATGCTGTTTTTATTTTGGACTCACCCACTTAGTACAGCATAGTTGCATATGTGTGATGATATTGTTCAATTTGCTAAAGGGAAGTCACAATTTTGTTAGCACAAGAAAACTTAGTGAGCCCCTCTAATTTTCATACATAACTTGCGAGAACCATATACATGTTTAACTGGGTTATTGTTTCACAATTATGGCGTGTTATATTAAATCTGTTTTGCAATCGGGAGCCAGACCTAATTCCATTGGTTCAATGCAAAAGTTAAAGTCTTGCTACCTCACTTATACGTGCATACATTCTCTAATAATTACGTGTTGTATTGGTTCAACTGAGAACATTTTGTTACACCCGTAACCCATGAAATGGGTCAAATATCGATATAATGGTTTTGTGCAATGGTATGTAACAGGCAGAAGGAAGCTTCTTCGACCCCATAAAGTATATTCTTGATCAGCATCAACAACCGAATCGATATAGACATGTCCGTCTGTCCGTCATTCCATCTGTCTATCTGTATGTATGAACCGTCAACGTACGTCAACCTCAGGAACTATAAAAGCTAGACACTCCAGATTTTGGGTATGAGCTCTTCTAACAAAATTTTCGATATATTTTCCAGCTTACGATATACACATGTAATCGATAACAAAAAAGTCTTGAAAATCTAAAACTTTAAAATGGGGATTGAAACTATTAAGAAAATAATGAATATCTGTGAAATTTTTATTAAAATAGGTTAAGAAACATCGGAGATATAAATCTATCAAGCAATGGTTCGGTAGTGCAGGTTTCTTAGCCCGACCGTCTGTCCGTCTGTATGGTCAAGGTTTAAGGGTATCTTCTAGTCGAGCTTACTCGATTAGAGCCTTCTTACTTGTTTTTAAGATGGTATTGCTCAAAATCACTTGATGTGTAGAGTAACGAGGCCCTCCAGAATTATCAAAGTTGCGCACATGTACTTTCTAAATTTAGCAGACTCTGTTCCACAATTGTAGCGTACCGCGCACAGAGCGGTCCCCGTATTTTCCAATGATTTGTGCTTGTCAGGAAAACTTTTTTGTGTACACTATAACCAGAGATTTAGATGAATTTTCTCGCTCCCGTGGTTTTGGGGTTATAGCGAATTTGATCGTGTCCGTAATTAGCCGGTTGTGATTATTCAATTGATTAAATGCACGGGGGCTTAATAATATTAACTATATATTCACCACAATCTCAATTCATTATTAATTGAATTGGGCTTGACTTCCAAATCATATTAAATATTAACATGATCCGATGATGCCTTCAGCGGAGCCATCCAAATGCTGCGCTTTTGCACTGCACCAATTTGCATCCAAATATACATATATGTACTTAAATTGTTCTATGCCACAGGGTTATTTCAAGCGTAATGTAAAAATAACATTGATTTTGGAACGTCAACTGAACCTTTTTCCTAAGTTTCGAGTTTTAAAAGAACGTGTGCACTTTCCAGCCATACTCAATAAGCGAATTCGCCTCACTTAAGCAGAGTTACTTTGAAGGTAGCCACTTAACATTCATTCCCAATGTTGCCATTTAATAGACTGTAACCCATGTGCGCTACATAATTTTGAAACTAACATAATTATTATATTTTTTACATAACCCGTTTATTATATTTTTAATATAAATATTAAATATTAAGCCTTGTTGATTTTGGCCTGTGCATAACCTTGCCACTGTAAGATTCATGGCCGTATAAATTTGGAAAATGGAGGAAAAAGTCCATTAGTTCGCTTCGGTCATTTCCCATTGTCCCATTTGGGGATTGCTCATTTTATTCTTTATTCAGTTAAAATAAGATTGGTAATACAAGAGTTTATGTTATGGTGCTGTAAACATTTGTTTTTTGACATAATAATATTATTTAAAAAGTTTAATGACAAGTTATAACCATCATAAATAATAAATAATATACAAACCCCAGTTACTAAAAACAATTTAATAAGTGTTTGCGCACTTGCTAAAGTTATTATTATTCCGGCATAAAATGATGTAATTCATAGAAACAAGAATAAAGTACAAGCACTAAGCAAATAATCGAAATAGAGGTCTCAAATAAAACATCGAACTCATCCCCATCCCATACCATATGCGTATGCCGCGCAGAAAATGCAAGTCATTCCGTTGCTCGCAATGCTAAAGGAAGGCTGACAGAACAGAACCGACTTGAGTCTCTGTATCTAGCCCTCTTGTATGTATGCGTGCGTATGCGAGCTTGCATGTATGCATGAGTGTGTCCTCGGCCGAGCTATTGGATGAGAGAGGCGGTGCGCTTGCGGGGTATGCATATGCTGCCGATTATTTTTCGGGTGTTGGTTACTTTCAGCAGCCTCTGTTGTAGAACAGAGGGCGCGCGCGATAAGCAACTAACGGTAAAAATTTATTAGTATTTGTATACGTGTGCGCTTGTTCCAGCTGGGCTAGCTCGGTCTGGATCTTTGTTATTTTTGCTTTTCTGTGCCCTACATTAACATATGTGTGTACGTTTATGTGCATATATGAGGTTTTAATGTATGAGAGACAAATACATCAGCATTTATTGACCTGCCTCAACTACTTTGTTTCTGAATTAATATAAAATTCAAGCAATGTTTTTTTTTATTATTCACTACGTTTATTCGATAAAGTACAGTTTTTAAAAAACTATTTAAAAAAAACGTAGATTAAGAAAACATGCATAAATTATATATTTTTGAACATTGAAAGTCACCTATCTCAAATATATATATGTAAGATGCCGGCGACCAATATAGCATAACAAATTTATCGCATATCAGTATGTGCATACAAGAGCCTAGAAAAAATACGAACTTCCAAGCCAGACAAATTTTAGTTTTGCTATTTCTGGTCATACATACTCTCTTTACTTTTGATTCTATGACACTAGCAAACAATTTTGTCAACGCAACTGCCATACAAACGTGTAAAGATGCACATGAACTCGGAAAGAGTATTTAAAGTGCAATTGTGTCGGATCGTATTGTTTGTGTACGTTGATGTAGGTTTTCTAGTCACACATTCAACTACTACGGTCAACTACGAATATTTTTTTTGCGTTTCGTTTTATATAGGTTGGTGGCCGTACTATGCGTATAACGTTATAAGTAAGCAAATGAAGTGGTCAGCACCCTTACCCGGTACAGAAACCAGGCACAGCCAACCCCACAGACGCCACCTATTGCCGTCAGGGCGGACCGCACAATGCTAATTGCTGGGGCTATGAAGATTGAACCAGAACTTCGATTCTTTACGATAAGGTGAATTGAAACGTAGAAACCGCGCCAGGCCCAAGCATAATGTGTGTATATGTCGGTATACATACGACTGGTGATATTTGCTGCTGTTGAGCCAGGCGAAGCCAGCGCCAGGCCCAAGCAGAATGTGTGTATACGCTGGTATATGTCGGTATACACACATCTAGTCATATTTGCTGCTGTTCAGCCTGGCGAAGGCATGCGCCAGGCCCAAGCAGCATGTGTGTATATGCCGGTATACGGCATACGTCTGGTGATTATTGCTACTTTTCAGTATGGCGAAGGCAGCAAAAAAAAATACCTCTGGTGAATTGACGCGTAATCCACCAAAAAAAACTGAAAGATCGCCTGGTGGATAAATAGGGAAATTTGCGATTTGGCACATCTACGTTATAACTCATCGCTGGTTTGACTTTATAGTGATATATGACTCAGCTGATGAGGACATATTTGTTCTAAAAGCCCGAATGTATGCTTTACGTTATAAAGGGAAGCTCCACCAGTCAGCTGGTCAGAGTCTCCCCCTCAAGTTGTAAAAACAAAGACCATGAGCCTTAACAAAAGACACACAACCAGCCACTTTTCGCGATAAAAAGAAAAATCAATCTTGGCTGGGAAACGGTGTAAATATTAAAACAAATTAATGCATGCCATCTCGAGCTGTGAGTGAAGTCGCGAACAAATAAAATTTGTTGTATTAGGTATAGAGAAAAACTGGAAGCCCACAAGATAGACTGGCCGAGAATCTGTCACAGAATATGGCAGCTGAAATCGTATAATTTAAATTGTACTGCAGTGTATTGTGTCCGTGAGATAAGAAGGTCCAAGAAGATTGCAAGGATATAACAAATAACAACTGAATAAAAACTTATAAAAACAAGTAAGAAAGCCCTGGTCGAGTAAGTTCGACTAGAAGATACCCTTAACCCTTGACCATTCAGACGGACAGACGGTGGGCTAACAGACATACACATATGTACGTGTACTTCTGTACCAATGCTTGATGGTTTTATATCTCCGGTGTTTTTTAACCGATTTTAATACAAATTTTGTTAATACTTTCAATGCCCATTTTTAAGTTTTCGAAATTTAAGATTTTTTTGTTATCGATTACGTGTGTATATCGTAAGCCGGAAAAGTTATCGAAAATTGGAAACAAACTTGCTATGCCTAAGGATTAGGAGAGCTCATATCCAAAATCTGAAGACTTTAGCTTTTGTAGTTCCTGAGATCGACGCGTTCTTACATATGGACAGACAGACGAACATAGCTGTTGATGCTGATCAAGAATATATATACTTTATGGGGTCGGAGAAGCTTCCTTCTGCCTGTTACATACTTTTGCATCAAACCATTATATCCTTTTTTTACCCATTTCATGGGTTAAGGGTATAACAAGTAAGAAGGCTCTAGTCGAGCTTACTCGGCTAGAAATACCCTTAACCCTTGACCATACAGACGGACAGACGGTCGGGCTAACAGACATACACTTATGGCTGTGTATCTCCGGTGTTTCCTAACCGATTTTAATAAAATTTTTATTATTTTGCTTATAGTTTCAATCCTCATTTTAAATTTTTTGAATTTCAAGTTTTTTTTTATATTGATTCCATATGTAAATCGTAAACCTGAAAAGTTATCAAAAATTGGAAACAAACTTGCTATGCCTAAGAATTAGGAGAGTTCATATCCAAAATCTGGAGCCTCTAGCTTTTATAGTTCCTGAGATAGATGCGTTCATACATAAAGACAGACAGACGGACATGGCTAAATCGACTCGGCTGTGCATGCTGATCAAGAATGTATATACTTTATGGGGTCGGAGAAGCTTTTTACCCATTTCATGAATTAGGAGTATAAAAAGGAATAATTGTTACCAAACGCGTCGCCAAAATTGCTAAACTCGAACTTAACGAAAAACTTAAGAAATCCTTCAGATTATTCAACAAACCAACTGATGCAAAAATGATTTTCTTTTATAACACTGCTACTCTGCATTATGTCGCGGTCGATCTGCAGCAAAGGTTCAGTTGTTTGGCACACGCATCAAAAAAGAGTTTGAGCTGCATAACACCAACGTTTTCCTCTCTCGGAAACATTGTCACCAAAAGTTATATTCACCACGAAAAGCGGCGGTTATGAAGGTAATGCTATCAAGCGTTTGACGTTGCTTACTTGCAAGTTACAAATTTCTACTTTAGTTCATGTTGTGACTTCGAGCCGTTTGGTCGAGCAAGCGTTTCACTTAGCCGACTGTCCAACACTTTGCGCTACGCGTGCGCGCGTACACAACAAAAACACAACAACCACTAGCTCGCTATCTGTCTTTTGTAGCATTAATAAAGAAAAAACGCATTGTCGCCGTCAAAATACCGGTTTTGTTGTCTGTGCTGAGTTTTGCCGCTCCACAGTTTGCCAGCCATTGCAGGTTTTATTTCTTTTATCGTAAGTTTGTAAAAATCAAGTTGGAAAAGTGCGTTGGCTTTCGGGTATTAACAGCACCGCGTAACAAACCGCTAAAATCGAAAAATAAGTGAAAATAAATGTATATGTATATATTTAAATATTGTAAATATGCTGACAGCCTGCTGCGCATAAATAAATAAAATAAAGTGAAAATATATATAAAATATATACGCAAACGCACTAAATATTTAGTGCACATGTGTTTGTTTTTATGTGTTCTATATAAAATATATGATGTTATATATAAAATAGAAATAGTAAATTACACAGATGTCTGAAAAGATAATGCCCACAATCTGCATTGTTTTTAAGGCTTTACATATTATTGTTTTTGCTGCAGGAATTTAAATCGGATTGTTTTCACCAACGCGCAGGAATACACAAACAAAAGACTGTAAGTTTTACCATTAACCTGTCTTTCACCCTCTTACTATGTGTGTGTGCTATTGTGTAAGTGTGTATGTGTGCAAGGCCTTTAACCAGTTGAACTTAATTTAGAAAAACAAAATTTTAAAAGGTTGAATCAGTGCAAAAATTTCTAGGAATATGTAAGTACGATTCGTATAGATTCTACTTGATTTAATAAAAACCGTGTATAAATTGAAAAAAATTAAGGAATCAATCAAATGAAAATTATAAAACGAAATAATTAAGGAAAATGTAGAATAGTCGGGCATTAAGATGCATAATTTTCTTTGACATTTTTTAGCATGGAAATCATAATTAAAAAGAGCGCAACGATGTTAAAACATACTGGTACTTTGTGAATGGCAATGTTCGCAACCATATACACTGCTCCACAGATTATTTTGAACGGTGCTCAGCAACAATTTTAATTGCCTGCCATACACTAATTACTAATTAGTTTTTGAAATTTCCAATGACCCATGGTACATATATTAACTATTCAAATTAATATATGATGGCTAAAAACTACAAACCACCGGCTAAGTCGGGGTATGTAATAAACTTTCTCATTTTAGTTTATAGCCCGTTTTGCAAAAATACAATATGGACACCATCGTGTCATAAGATCCCGATTTTTTGCCTAAATTTAAATATTATCGGTATAAATAACCAACCCGTCGTTAGTTAAGTTATTTTCTGCATCTTGCGTGCAACATGCCAACAAGGACTATGGGCAAACTGGAATACTGAAAAATCGGAAATTCACATCGCCAAATAGCGCAAATGTTCAATCTGGGTTAATTAACTATGTACCACAACATTTGAAGAATTATCCGCGAAATCTGACAGAGGACGACGGCAGAATAAAACTAAACAAGATTTTCACCGAACGAATGAGCGGAAGATTTTCAGGAAAAAAAATCCGAAGTTATCGGCCCCAAACCTATCTTAACAGGTGCAGGAAGGAAAGGGAAAAATGTGTGGTGTCGAAAATGTGCGCCTCGCTCTGCGCAACCATGACTTCAAAGC
Source organism: Scaptomyza parva (assembly GCA_035044645.1). Classification (NCBI taxonomy): domain Eukaryota; kingdom Metazoa; phylum Arthropoda; class Insecta; order Diptera; family Drosophilidae; genus Scaptomyza; species Scaptomyza parva. The sequence continues at coordinate 29,004 of JAWNNT010000112.1, forward strand.
CCGAGTACCACGGAAGAAGCCCTTTATAAGCGCAAGAAATGAATGCACTAGGATAAATATCGCAAAAACCCACATTATAGTTATTATTGCAGACGAACCCAAATTCAACTTTTATAGCTCGGACGGACGGTCTTATGTGTGGCGTCTGTCCAATACTGTGATAAATCATACACTCATCTCACTGGGCTTGATTTTTCCTTAATTTTTTGTTCTTTCATTATTTGGTTCATATGGAACAATTTCGTTCTATATCTGCAACATTTTACAGCCATGAAATCTGTATTTAAACTGCCAGATAAATTTTTTAGCCAGCTTAATTATTTGTTTCTATATGTCGGGCATGGAAAATATTGCTTTAAGCTAAAAAATACATTAAGTGGTGTTTAGCGCTTGGATTTTTTATTCAGTTGCTTGTAATTTTTTCTCTAGTTGGAATGTCGCGCCATTCAGAAGACAAGTCCAGCTTTGCTTTTTCTTCTCTTAGGTTTTTGTGGCAAGCTGTGTGCCAACTGCAAGTAGCAGGAATTTGTTGTAAAACGGGTTTCTTTACATTTTGTTTTGCGTTTGCTTCTTTTCGTGTTTCTTCCCTAATGCTATTTGCTACTAGTTGCCACTCCCGACTCCACGCTCACTATATGTATTCCTATGTTGCTTGCTCTCTCTCTCTTTGTTCTCGTTAGACCAGATCAAGTTGGTTGAGAGCAACTGATTCGATTACCGCTGTGCTTGTCTTAAGCTAATCAAATTAGACTCTTTTTGTTGCAGCTGTTGTTTGGTCATCCTGCTCAGAACATGTGCTGCCTGTTATTTACCACGCGCCTGTGTAAAGTAGCAAAAATATATTATAAATTAAAGCGGCAACCCGTCGCCCAAGCCGGTCTTATCATATACAGATAATATAGTGTACAAGTTTTGTGCAAAAGTATAAAACAGACAGAAGGAAGTAACTCCAACCCCATAAAGAATATAAAGCTGCAAACTTTAAAATAGCATCAGCAAGATACTTTTTTACAGGAGAGAAAACTCAAATTAAGTAATGTATTCCTTGTAAAAACAGTTTATGTGTACCAAATCTAACTTTATAAAAGTATGCGTAAAATATATTTTCCGACTTATTTATATAATTTTTAATATTCTGGAGTAAATAGGCCAAAACTTTATAATTGCACATAGAGTAGAATAAGGACGAAATCACTTTCTGCGCAAGTGGTTGTGATTCTTTCAGGAATGCAACACAGCAAAAGATAGCGCAAAAGGTTAAAAAAGTTGTTGGGAAAGTTTTAATTCTAAATAACACATGATATTATACAATTTTAAACAAAACAAGTAAGAATGCTTTAGTCGAGTACGCAAGGCTAGAAGATACCCTTAACTCTTGACCATACAGACGGACAGACGGTCGGGCTAACAGACATACACTTATATACGTGTACCACTGTACCAATGCATGATGTTTTAATATCTCAGGTGTTTCTTAACCGATTTTAATAAAAATTTCACAAATGTTCATAATTTTGTTATAGTTTCAATCCCCATTTTCAATTTATTGAATTTCAAAATTTTTTTGTTATAATTTTGACATTTTATACTGCTTATACATTTTATACTCATGTCACTATTTTTAACTAACAAATTGCAAATGCTATAATGTTAAATCACGCAAAAATTTAAAAATGCTTAATTGCTAATTTGTCTTATGGTATATCACATTAAAAAAATAAACTTTATTTTTTTATTAATACCGCGATAATATAATAATTATCAAAAAACTGAAAACATGTCTAAAAATTAGGTCACAGCTTATTTTGAATGGATTTGTGGAACATCATCCCAGTACCTTTATTTTTTGCACTAATAAAAAGTTTCTTCCGAGGTATGAAAGTCATGGTTCCGTAGAACCCGGCGAACATATTTTACACTACACTCATTCCCTATTTTATCGTGAACCTGTTGAGCCAGTTTTAAAGCCGATAGCTTTGAACTTACCCTCGCTTCCCTGATGATCTTTCTCTCATCCTCTTCGCGTATGAAACGCCAAATGATGTGGTGCATAGTTGTGTCCCGCAGAGTGACAATTTCAGCTATTCGGCGTTCGGTATATCCTGTTTTGAGGTTCTCCAGGACGAGTTTTCGTTGCTAAAAAGTAGTCCGTTTGCCCATAGTCATGCATGGCTTGTTGCACCCGAGATCCAGTATATAATTTAGCTGACTATGAAGGATTAGTCTATTTATACCCAAAATATTGGAACTTAGGTCAAAAATCGGGGTTTTATGGCACGCAGGTGTCCATAACATAAATATTAAAAACAAGCTGTTATCTGAAATTGGGGTACTTTTTACATTACACGATCCAGCCGGTGGGGAAACCCTAGTTTATTGCGTTTAAATATTCATTTTAGTGGTCAATATCATGGGTTTTGGGAATATTTAAAAAATAGTGTATAATAAGGATATGGCAAGTATGGCAACTGTTTTGTTTAAAATATTCAGATAACCTCTGACATTGTCTTTTGGATGTTGACATTTTTATTATATTTTTTTTAATTTTTATGTGCTATTTTTTTTATTCTTGTGTGCTGGTGTTAAATATAAAAATCAGCTTAATGTTGTTATTATTGGTTTGTTTCAGGTGACTGTTCGATTTTTTAATTTGTTGCGTAACTCGTGTTAATGCCACTAAAATGATAATGAATTGACAACTATATGAAAACATTTACTGCTCTCTTTAACGTTTTTATACTTTAACCCATGATGTAAAAAAATCGGTTGACAAACACCGGAGATATGAAATCATCAAGTATTGTTACAATAGTACAGAAATGAGTATGACAGTCTGACTCTCTGTATAGTCAAGAGCTTAGAGTACTTCTAGTCGACCTTACTCGACTAGAATCTTCTTACATATTTTTACTGGTTTTGATCAATAATTTGTCAACCAATTCTTGATTTATGAGTCACTTAAGTCAGAAGAATTAGCTGAAAATATTTTTAAAATAATTAAAGGCTGTGAAAATTTACCTGAATAATGTTAAAATTGATATTGAAGATGGCAATTATGTATTTGCGTGCACTCACACATACAAGCACTGTATACATTCAGTATAGGGCTTAGGGTATCTCATAAACGAGACTTTTTGACTAAACCCTTCTAAAATTTTGTTTATTTCCTGTGGCACGATTAGCTATAGATCTGACGGACAAATTAAAATTGATGCATTTAGCGCAATGATTTGAAAAAGTACAAACAAAAAATATCTTGTTTTTTAATGGTTCTAGACACATATATATTGACCAAATACATAATGTGGTAATTGCGGATGGCGAACTGCTCAAAGTTTCTATTAGCGCAGTACTTGAGGAAGGCTAATTCATTTTCTGTATTCAGTTCATGTTAATCGGTTCCTAATAAATATGTCGTTAATCTGGGCCATATTGCCTTTCTTATTTATACCCTGAACCCATGAATTGGGTAGGATTGTTTTTCTGCAAAAGTATTGATCATCATAAACTGCACAGTCAATATACCCTTGTCCGTTAATCCAGAGATATTACAAGTTTGTTTTAAATGTTTACTAACTTTTTCGGTTAACGAAAAACATATGAAACGGTAGATAATATTACTTAAATCTTTGAAATGTGTATTAAAATCAGTTGAGGAACATTGGAGATATGGATAATCAAAAATTAGTCATCAATCATTGGTACCGTACGTGTATGTTCAGTGGTAAGCTTACTATGGGATAGCCTCAACCATTGACTTTACACATTCAATCATACCCCTGCTGTACTGAAAATTTTTTAAATTTAATATTTTATTGTTATTGATAACATACATAAGTCGGAAACGATAAAGCTATTGATAGTTTAAGATCAACGAGTTCATGCAAACAGACAGGTGGAGATGGCTATACATCAAGCATATTTATACTTGTTTAGGTGTATTTTTTACTCATTTTATGAGTAGAGGGTAAATAAATATTGCGCGTACTGTAACGTAATCAGTTTCTTTTTTTAAATTTTTATAACAAATTCGCAATCACACAAAATTTTTTTAAGCCTATTAATAGTTTGTTCAGTTCGTAATTACGCTAAACTTTTTTGAATTTCTGGTTGGCCGTTTTTTCTTTAATCAACTAATTGTAATAGATGAATAACGTACTTTTGATTAGATTAATTAAAGCAAATGAAAACAGCAACATTTGCATATTCAGAATGAGTGATAGACAACATAAAAATGCAATTAATAAAGAGCTTGTTGCCGTTTATTGACTTAATTAGCTTGACCGCTGAATAAGCAATTGCTTACAGATGCTAAAAATACACACTTCATTAAAATTTCAGTATAAAACCTTATAAATTTGTTCGTCCAAGTTTGCAGCTATGACATAAATCAAGCTTAATAGTCTGCAAATGCTTATCTAATCGTCAAAGTCAGTATAGTTTAAAATCCAACCCATCGAATATGGCCAGCCACTTACTAATCCAATCTTCCTTTTGTGCTTATTTCATCATTCATTGAATATTTGTAATAATAGCTTTAATAAAGAAAATGTCGTTTAAGTTGCGATGTCTTGCGAGTTACAGGCAATTTGAAACTTTTGTTTAAGCCTGTTCAAACTAAACTGTAAGCTACTGTATTTCCTCACAAAGTTAAGGGCACCCTTTGCTGTTTTCTCATAGAAATTTAAAACAACTTATGTGGCAAGCAATTTCTATCGTATATTTACCCCTATTTTTTTGTGTTAGGAACAATATGAACAAGCATGCCACTTCCACCCCAAAAATAAACGAAAAGGCAGAACGCGTATTGATTTTTGCACGTTCACATCCACCACCATCGTTGCATTACTGTATTGACGACCAGCGCTTTCGTGTGGGGGTTGTTTTTCATTAGTTCTTCTTTCTGTCACATACGTACGCAAACAGACAATAACAAAGCATATACAATTGTTAGTATTAACTCACAAATCAAAACTTTCAACAGTTGACTTTGGACTGTGGTTTTGGCCTTCCTTTTCTTCTCAAATTGCCAGAGCACAGTTGGAATCACGCGCTACGGCGTAAATATGTATGCACTGCTCTCACCCTCTCTCACTGTCTTCCTCTCTGAATGCATGTAATACAACCAATAATCAAATTCTTTATAATAAATACAAAAATGTTATTAGTTTGGATGCAAGTGAGATCCTTTATTGTAAAAAAATTGCATTTGTACTTACATATCTCTGTTGAACTTGTGTTTTATGGATTTCGATACAATATCTTACCTTGCGATACGTTGTTGATTGAAACCAAAATATCATTTCAAAATCAACTTTAAAAAGTAAGTATTTCTTCCGCTAACAAGCTTTTATTAATTATACCTAGGTCAGATAGAAATAACAATAATATTATGTACAGTACATTTTGCGTGATTAAAAAACTAGCTAAGTTCTAATTTTAGTATGAATCTGAATGCTTATTATAATATCCCTTAGGTTTACCAACTTCGTATTACATATTATTTATTCATACCAGCTTCTGGGCTTATTTCGCTCTACTTATCCAGTAGAGCATTTTTATTTTCATATTGTTGAATATGCTGCGCCACCGGATGTTATTTTTTTGTGTGCTATTCCGGATCCGGTATTTCAGATCCAGCTCAGTATTGGATTGTCCAAATGCATTTTGACGAACGTCATCCAAGTGCATTTATTTCTTGCGCTTATAAAGTCCTTCTTCCCTGGTACGCCTGCATTAAAGCGATGGTTGCACACAACCCGGCGCACAGTTTTTACACTGCATTCTTTCCCTATTTTATCCAGTCCCATTCTCCCCTTATCCTCTTTACGATTTTACGTGCGAAGTGCAAAATTATGTTGTGAAGGAAGGATTATTTCAGCATTTAGGCGATGTAAATATGACGAGTTTTGTTGTTCAATGGTAGACCATTTGGCCATAGGCCTTCTTGACGTGTTGCACCCAAGATACAGAATAGAACTAAGCTGACAACTAAGTCAATTTATACCAAAAGTATTTAAATTAAAAAAAAAAAATTTCATATAATAATTTTGGTGGTAAATATATATGTATACCTACCATTGGGCATTGGAATTTTTAAAAATAATCGGTAATTACTTTATGAAATGAAATAATTTGTGTGCCACTGTACGTATATATAACAAATATTTTTACAAAAAATTTTTACGTTGATTTGCACATTATGTTCCACAGTATTTTGTGCTAATTTGTACAATGTACATGTACATGGTCGGTAGGTGACAGTATTAAGCGCCAACAAAATTTAAATGCTGTTTGCAGATGGCATGCAAAATCAATTTGGAAAATATAGGTTAAAAATTACAAGAAAGAAGGCTCTATTCGAGTGAGCGCGGCTAGAAGATACCCATATCGTTTTTTTTTTTACAAATTTCCTGGGTAAAGGATATCAAAATAGTTTCAATAATCGATCATGTAAATTAATATTGAGTTTTTAACAAAAGCGTTGCAAAGTACCAACTAAAAGTCTGATTAATGTGCTTTATACAGAAGCGGTAGCAAAGTTTTTTTTAGTTTTTCAACCCTCATTTCAGTTTCTATCCCATCCTAACCCATTGCATCCAAGTAATGGGGGGTTGCAACGCCCTATTCAACATGCACATTACATACACACCTTTCATGAGTCATGCATGAGTCTCTGACGATTTGCTGCTGCCTTCAGCAGTCGACTTTATTATAGCCAAAGCACTGTCACAGGACACAGCCAACAACCCTGTTAGCAATTGTATTTGTGTTCTGTCGCCGCCGTCTGTTCTAGGCTGATGTGTCTGGCTGCCTGCAGCAGCGTCGTTTATGGCGCAAACTTGTTTAATATAATAAACAGTGCGGCGGAGACCTGACGTGAGTCAGCATAGAAAGAATCAGCAAACACCACCAATTATGGGCTGCAATATACTGGGAAAATCAACCACCAGGCCTTCGTCAGGACAAAACAAAATAAAATGAAGAATGTTGACTCGAATGCGACCGACTACGCAATACTCTTATAGCAAAAAAAAATATTCGGTTTTTTGTCCAGAAAATACATCAAGGGGATCTTTTAGGTACTTCCACCTCGATGTGTATCGAATTTGCTGCCTTCCATTAGCAACAGAGTTTCAAATTTGACAAATAGGTTAACGTAGATATGAGCAATTGTATTTCTAGTCTTTAATATCAAGGGTGTCGAAAAAATTTGCGTTCATATTTGATTTTATTTAAATAATACCGGTCATTCAATCAATAACTGTTAATATCCAGGCACTCAATGTCTTAGCTAATTATCCTGTCGACCAATTGGCAACCTCATTACTTACAATAATTAAATACAACCAAGAACAAAGGAAAACGTTGCAGACGTGACAGTTTGGCAGGTGCTAAAACTATGGACTATGGTTCGATGTAGGATGCCATAAACAATCCTTAAAGAGTGTGAAATGTGAATGGGTATTCCCGTTTCAAAAAGTCAGGGACTGAAGGCGGCTGGGCCGGACTGACATCCATTCTTCAAACCTTTGGTGAAGTTATCAGACACAAAACCAAATTGTGTGACCGTAGCTTATAAAATGTGGGTCGATTTAAACATCAAGGTGGATCGGCTCTTTAGTCTCCTAGTAGTTTTTCAAATTTAACTTATGTGTGTAACAGATTAAAGAAAGTTTGTCTGACCCCATTAAGTATATACATTTATTCTTGATGACCATCGACAGCATAATGCTCAGAAAGCGGAGATATGCAAGAATGAAGTTGATGATCTATCAATTATTGGTACAATAGCGCAGATATGAGCGTATTTGTAAGGCCAAGGGATAAGGTTTTATTTTTATTTCAATGAATTTAAACTTAATTTAATTTGACGAGAGTAAACATTGGGTTACACAATGGAAAACCGGTATTAATTTTACATGTTCTATATGTTGCTCTTAATAAAATTAATAAAAACAGCGGTAAAGAAGAAAAAAAAAAAAAAGTTAATAACCTTTGTTAACATTTAAAAATTGTGTGAAAATAAAACCAAAGATAAAAGTATATGACAATTATCCAAAATGTTCTAAAATGTCGCCTAAGAAAAAATAAGAATTTAAAAACAAAGCGTATAAGGTACAAATGATTTTAAAAATTAAATGTGAAATAAGCCTTAACTCTTTTGAATATATGTATGTATTTAAGAAAACCATTGTGTATAGAAGAACAAATGCAAGGCCAAAAATGTGTTCAGTAACGCGTTACTTTTTATTTTTTAGTATTTAGAAAATTGTCTAGGTCACTTCGTAGACCAGACAGAAGAGTTGGTGCCGACATGCATAATTTTACACCATCAGCATCAACACCCGAGAGTGATTTATTACGGACGGAAGGTCGTTTATAAAAAGTGTAAATAATAACGGTCCAAGGTGACTTCCTTGAGGAACACCTGAAGTTACCTGAACTGCTTTAGAAACTGAGCTATTAACATATTCTCTGAGTTCTAAAGGTTAAATAATATTTAATCCAAAGAATAAAAAGATTGGGAAAGCCAAAAAGTTGAAGTTAATAAATTAAAAGGTAGTGACTTACAGTGTCAAATGCCTTACTGAAATCAGTGTAAATAACATCAGTTTGCATCTTTTTTTCGAAGTCTTTGATAACAAATGATGTGAATTCTAGCAAGTTACTAGTGGTAGATCTTTGTTTTATGAATCCGTGCAGGCAAGGTGAAAGGTGAGAGGTTATTAGTTTCTCAAAAAATCTTAGGAACAGCGGACAACTTGAAGTTACCTCTATAGTTTCAGCATTAGATTTGTTTTCTTTTATATGCAAAAGAATAATATATGATTCTCCAAATTTTTGGGAAAGAGCATAACTCCACGGACAAACTAAAAAATGTATATACTGGATTTAAAAGACCCTGAGCACAGTACCTAAGCACACAGTTTGGTATTCCATTAGGTCCTGGCGAAAATATAGGCTTAATAACCTTTCACAACGTTCACAAAGTAGTGCATTCTCTGTGATTTCCGGTATAAAAATGCAATTAGAGCCATTAAGCTGATAGAGGTAATGTAGGACGACTGGTTGAAAATAAGGGCTGTAAGTCGTTTGAAAATATTTGGCAAATAGATCGGCAATGGCCTGATATGAGTTTGTTTCATTTCTTCAAAGAATATCTTTGATGGAAGTGTCGATGACCTGCGCTCCATATTAACGAATTCAAAAAACCGTTTGGGATCCTGCTGAAACTGTAATATTCTCCTAGTCAAGTAATTCCAATAACATTGGATATTGAGGACTGAAAAATTGGAACGAGCAATCAAGTATGTAGAACAAGCTAATGGAGAGCTTGATTTTTTGAAACTCTTGTTGAGTTTCGATTTTCGATTTTTAAGAATTGCTAGCTCTCTGGTAAACCACACAGGTGTGTTTAACTTGTTTGGCTTTTCCATAAGGGACACACAAATCTAAGAATGAATTTAAAGTGTTATAAAAAATACCGATTCCCACTTCCAAAGTTTGAAACACGCAGAAGGGAAACCAGTCCGTCAGAAATAAAAGCCTAGTAAGTTTTGCAAAATCGGTTCTCCGAAATTGACGAACTCAGCTTAAAGGTTTTCTACTGGGGCATAGCCCCCGGCAGGACAAAGTGATCGACAACTTCATTGTTGGGTGGTATAAATCTTCTGGATAAGATATTAGTTGTGGTCGGGTAATGAATGAGGAGGATGGATCCAAAACAAAAACCAGATCAAGCATTTTATTAAGAGAATTGGGGATATCATTGAGTTGACTCAATGACACCCCAAGTAAATTATTCAAAAATTAATTCTAAGCCGAGGGGGTCAGTGCGCCGGAGTCGGGACAAGAAATCCAAGTAACTTCACGATCAGAAATCATACAAGAAGCAGACAATATAGGGGGTATATATGAGCAAGTAATAAAAATACCAACACCATTAATATTTAATTTTACAGCAACAAATTATATATCTATAGAGCCACCTAATATTACTGTCTCCCAAGAATAATCTACTTCAACGGCAATAAGCACTCCTCCACCACGTCGAAGAGTATGGTCCTTTCTATAGATAGATTATTTGTTAGATAGCAAAACTTGTCAAAATTGGTTAGAAAATGTCTATAGACTTGCCCCAAATATCTGTACTCTCAAAAATCACCAAGATCCCGGCACCGGTTGACCAGTTACATGCCCATATCATGACACTTGCTCCACCGTGCTTGATTGTTGTGTTTAAGTGTTTGGGATTCTGCTTAGTACTGGACCGACGCCACACATAAAATGCTTTGTTTGCGCCATAAATGTGTGCCAGGAATCCAAATTCTTGTCCAAATGAATTTTGGGGAACGTCATCCCAGTGTCTTTATGTTTTGCACTTATAAAAAGTTTCTTTCGTGGTTCTCGGACATAAAAGTCATGGTTCTGCAGAACCCGGCGAACAGTTTGCATAATATACGCACAATATACTCTTTCTTTATTTCATCCCAAATTTTTGATCCAGTTTTGGAACCGATAGCTTCAGGATTTCCCTTGTTTTCCTGATGATTCCTCACTCATCCTCTTTCGTGAAAATCTTTTTTAATGCCATTCTGCCGTTGTCCTCCATCCAATTTTCGCGGAAGAAGCCCAAATGATGTGGGACACAGTTGTGGCCCCCAGATTGACCATTTCGACCAATCTGCCCATAATATTCGAACTTAGGTAAAAATATGGGTTTTATGGCACGCAGGTGTCGATAATGTACCTACTCAGAATAAGCTGGGACTTGAAATTAGGGTACTTTTTGGCATAACCCGACCTAACCGTTGGGCAAACCTCAGTTCATTGCGGTCAAATATTGATTCTGGTGGTTAATATATCTACCTACCATGGGTTTTTGGAATTTTTGAAAAATATTAGTAATATTAATACGGATATGGCAGGCATTTAAACTTTTTGCTCGACCTAACTCACTTTAAGGTGAGGCTGACTGTATGCTAACAGATTTGAGCTATTTATGAAATTAACATAAAAAAGGTGCAACTAAAAAGTTTAATTTTCAAGTGTGATATGTCATAAAATAAAATATTTTCGGCAGTCTTTAAATTACTTAAAATAGAGACAATCCTAAACCAAAAATACATATGCAGAAAAAGAAAAATATTGTTTTTTGTAGAAAATAAATTCAATCCTCAAGGCATTATCAATTTGAATGACTCTAACAGCCTGACCTCGTTCTCTATTTTTTTTTGGGCATGTGTGATAAATTTAACATTGCGTTTTTTTTTCTAGATTTTCCTTGCTGGGTTTTCTGGTTAAAACAGCCTGGTGAAATGATATCTTCGTAACAAATATGTTTGTCAAAAAAAATATGATAAAATTGGGGTGCTACACACTGAGAGACTTCCAAAATATCTAGGCACATCCCCTAAGAGCTTGGGCTCCGGAATAATTTCAATCACTTTTACATAGTTCATGTGCACAACCTTGACAGGAACTACGCCTGCAGTTACTATTAGCCAAAATATATATGTATGCATATACTTGTGTCTTCAAAGTTCAACGCTTTGTTGGGTATAAGAGCTGTACTCTGCCCCACTCACTTTTCTTATGTCTATAAGTTGATGGGGGAAATATTACTGTAGATAGGGTAGGGGCAAGAATATCACGAGCCCACAACTTTATTTTAATTCCTTACGCTTGAATTATTTTTCCCACTATTCCATATAATTTCATTTGTAAGCAATTTTAGTTTTTTCTTAGTTAGTCGTTCTTTTATTTGCATGTTACGTTGACGTGGACTTTTCACTTCCCACACTCCTCACACGCTTTCGAGTAAAATTTTTTTCAAACTCAGATACGTTTTACCTTAGCGTAATTTTCCGTTTTGCTCTAACTAACGGCTTTGGTTTTTATCAGTTGCCTAACCTCTTTAAATGTTTAAATACTTTATCAGTCGGAGCTAGTATGTTTGAGAAAATTTGTGTTTTGAGCTGAATGGTAATCGGGTGTGAATTTTAAACTAGTAAAACTTTAAAAGAAAATGAGTAAAAAGGTTCTGTTCGTGTAGTTCGAAACTTTATCCTTAATCTTACACACTCGGTCATACTTGCGCTACTGTACCAATGCTTCATGGTTTACTTTAATCTTTTAGATATCCGGTCTCTTAACCGACTTTAAAAAATATCACAGATTTATATTATTTTGTCTATTTTGGAAAAGTTTGAATTTTCAGATAAAGTAATCAAACATTTGAAACAAACTTGTACTTCCTAGGGATTAGAGTCTCTGTCTGTATGTATGAACGCGTCAGATGCTTAGGAACTAGAGACTCCAAAATATTTTAAATCTGTACATTAACAATTGATCTAACTCATATTACATTAACCAACGATGTGAACGCATCTTCATTATATTATATTTAGCGCAATGATGAAGGTCTTTTCAGAAGCTAAAGACACTTGGCGATCTTGAAAATAATAATTATTATATACTAAGTACTTATATTACCAACATGCCTAATTGTGTGTACTCGTGCATATTAGAGTTCTAGAAATTCTGGTTCTGTAATTTTTATACCCTTACCCATGAAATGGCTAAAAAAAGGGTATATGGGTTTTGTGCAAATGTATGTAACATGGAGAAGGAGGCTTCTCCGACCCCATAAAGTATATATATTCTTAATCAGCATCAACAGCCGAGTTGATTTAGCCATGTCCGTATGAACGCATCGATCTCAGGAACTGCAAAGACCAGAGACACCAGATTATGCACATAAGCTCTCCTAATCCCTAGGCATAGCAAGTTTGTTTCAAATTTTCGATAACTTTTCCGACTTACGATATACACATGAAATCGATAACAAAAAAATCTTGAAAATCGAAAACTTGAAAATGGGGATTGAAACTATTAGCATAATAATGAACATCTGTGAAATTTTTATTAAAATCGGTTAAGAAACACCGGAGATATGAAACCATCAAGCATTGGTACAGGGGTACACGTACATTTGAGTGTGTATGTCAGCCCGACCGCCTATGCGTCTGTATGATCAAGGGTTAAGGGTATCTTTTAATCAAGCTTATTCCACTAGAGCCTTCTTACTTGTTTTCTTCTCTTTTTTGTAGTTATTCTGGTTATTTACATTTCATATTAAATTAAACACGCAATTCGGCCTTGCCCCATCCCCTATTACCGAACATTTATGTTGATGCAGGCTCGAAACTAGAAATAGCACCACAAATTATTTTTTCAGAAAACAAACATCAAGTTTCGCAATTTTTTTCTATTTTGTTGGATCAAGATTCTCTTTGTTGTTTTTTACATGTTTTTCGGAGATTGACGCTATTATACAAATAGAATAACAGACAGACTAACATGGTTTTATAGACTCGGCTTTTGTTGCTAATTTAATATATATTATTTGATCGGAGATACTACCTTCTGTTAAATACTTTTGTCAAAAGCCAAAAGGCTTTTTTACACATTCCTTGATTAAAACATGGGCCACTAACCCTAGACTAATCTACAACAGTTAAGAAGCGGCCAACTGTGTAGAAACTGTAGAAATAGCCATAATCCCATATTGGTATTGACTTGTGGCTAGAATAATACCTGAAGTAAACAAAAGTTTTGGTTGCTTTGTTGCGTGAAACTGATAAAGCACTGCGCTTTTATTGTATATAAAATGTTAGCCTTTGAAACCATTGTTCAATAAATAAGATTTGTTGTTAGTACTTTTCTTGACAAATTTTAATTATATTTTAATATAGATATTATAATAAGTCACAATTTGACAAACATAACATGCAAATAAATAAAAAAATAATTAAAAGCGAGCATAAAGATATGCAAGATTGACGTCAAGTTTAAGAACAAGACTTGCATTGCAGGCTTCATCGTATGTGTAAGGAGCCATCAATTGATTAATGATTGATGGCTCGTTTAGGAGCCATCAATTGATTAATTAAATGTGATTAATTACAACAGCCAGATAAAACACTAGAAATAACCGCTTGTAATAAACTAAATGTTGCAGCTTTCATATTATTAAACAGCAATATATTTGGAGTTGTAAAGTGTTTTAGTGAAATGTGCAGGATATAAATATAATTTTAAAAAACTCTAATTATTGTTTACTTTGTATACACGTTGACAAGTATATCAAAACTTAATTTAAAATGTGTAACTCACATAGAAATCTCTAACGGCTTTTTGTGTCAATGAAAATGCCCACGACATCCAAAAAATATTACCCTTAATAACCTATCGACGCAATGTTAAGGTTAATTTGTTTGAAACATTGCAAGTCGAAATATACCTTGTAAAATAGTAAACTTAATTTTAATATAAATAACAATTTGATTTTTCCATGATAAACGAACTTTTGCTTTAATCAAACGACACTAAATTCTATAGTCTATCTAGGATCGGCGTATTTATGTTTATATCGGAGATGCGTAATTATGCTTAATTCGCATTTTGATACATTTTTGATGAATTCAAGGTGTAAAGAGAGAAAACGTTTTAGTCCGACGCAGCCGACAAATATTTAAGAATATCAAGAAAGCTTTGTGATAAATTAAAAATTTGGTGACTTAGCTTATATATTTATAAGCGTGTTTGATTTTAAAATGAGGAAGTCCCAAATTGGATTTGAGAGACGCCAGTAGCTTATCTGCTCGCCACCTTCAGCTGTATGAATTTTTCTAAGCAAATTTTAATAAAAATTGCACAGATTCCCTTTCTTTTATTAATGTTTTTAATCTTCATTTCTTGTACTGCGTACGGATTAGGATAGGTCATCTGGAGTCTCTTGGAGCTTGTGTAGTTCCTGAGATGGCTCATACATACAGACACCCATTTCATAGGTTAAGTTTTTAAAATAGAAGATTGAAAAATAAAACATATAAAAATATTTTTATACTACGATATGTATTAAAACTATGTGAAAAAAGCTTGATTTGAATATTTACTACTCAAATTTATAATGAAATATTTTCTATTCTGGTATTCGGGTATTCGGGTCCACTTTAAATAAAAATAAACAACGATCTTATCTAATTCTTTAATTTTAATTTTTAGAATTCAGTATGAAATGTTTTATAATTAAAGTGTATACTTTTATTTTGTTTTTTTATTTTTATTGGAGAAAAAATTACATAATATTATAAAAATATATACCAAATGCATTCGAACTATTTTAGGCAACAGCGCAATGGCTAAAACGTCCGCTTAATGAACGATAGGATCGCTGATTCAAATCCCGTTGTATGTCATCACATTTCAGATTTGGTAAGCTTTATATAATTCACTTTTATACTAGTAGCATTATATTACATTTTTTTTTATTTCTAACGTTTGTAGTAGATCGTGCGACTAAATAAAAATCAAATATATACCATGTATTAAAATGTTTCATATTAAATGTAAAATACTGGATTTTAATATGTAATAATAAAATGTTACTTTTTTTTTTTAGAAATCCTTGTTAGAATTTAAGTGTACATTATACGATTAGCGGTTTTTTTTTGTGTGTAGCTTCTTGAGTGCCGACTGTACACTTCACGTATGTATTTTGTCAGAAATATCTACTTTTCACAGTTTGTTTTGGGCTAGTTTTTTGGCACTTCTTCTACCTTAATTTACTCGTTTACGATATATCCTATTTATGTAAATTGTACAGAATAATTCGGAACTGTTTGTGTGCCGATATTTTGGCAGTGCCATAATTATATTCACCCTTTCATTCCGCTAAAATAAATTGGGCGCAGTTGCATCTTAAACAGCTTGAACAATACGATTTACAAATCCAAAGCTAAAAGTCGAGAAAATGTTATAAAAAGCCTTAAAAACTGAGGCTGATTTTGGGTCAGGAAATCGCTGGACTGGGCTTGGTTAAGAGCGTAAATTTAAAAATTGCATATCTGAAATTTAAAACTGTATAGTTAAAAATCAACCAAAGAACAAAGAGTAAGCAGGAGAGCAGAAACTATTCCAACCAATTGACGTCCAAATAGAAACTGAAGTCGTCTTCGAGGCTAATGAGAGACAGTTAATGCTTGTCTCAAAAGGTAGCGCAGAGTTACACAAGCTACCCAATCCAATAAAAATATAAACCAAAAAAAAAAAGGGGGATAAAAAAAGCTTAGTTTAAGTTGGATATTTAGCATAACCTAATATATATTTTATTTATCTATTTCTAAACGTAAATGTTTTAAGTAAAAATTATAAGCTATAACATAATAAATTCATGACAGTTGCTATTTGTTAGTTGTTGAGAGTGTGTTTCCACAATGCAGTTCACTTAACATTTTCTAATTTAAATTTTTCTATTCTAACAAATTCCTCATTTACTTACTATAAACAGAACTAACAAAAGTTAAAGAGAAATGAATTAATTAGGAATCTGCTTAATGATTTTTGCTTAAAAATTGATAGAGAGAAAATTCTTTAAAGCAATAAAACGCCCTCCTAGAAGAGGTAAATGTTAAAGAATCTCTTGAATAAATCTTTTAAAACCCATATTGTCTGAAAACATAACAAATTCAATTAATCTCAAGAATAATAATAATTTAAAATCTAAAATCTTAAATCCAAATATTAAGATATAATAAGATATTATAAAAAAAATGTGTAGCAGTTTCACCCAAGAATCATTTATTTATTTCACAGCTTCTCCCTAATTTAACATCAGGCGATGACAAAGTCTACATTACGGTCAAATCTAAGTCAAAAATTTAAGGTAGACAAATTTAAATTCGCGTACGATCGAAATATCTAGTCATTTAAAATTATTCTTTCGAATCAAGGTTTCATATATGTTGCATTAGTTTTGGCCAGAACACAGTTGTGTTTCTAACTTGTTCGTATATACTTTGTTTCTCAGACAACTTTGTGTTCTTGTGTTTGTGTTGTATTTGTCTTCTATACATTCTGTTTCCGCCATGCTCTGCGATCGCTATTTTCTGCTAGCGTTTTCAACATTTCTAAAACTAATTGGACTTCCACTCCTGACTCGTATATAATGACTTTAATGTGGCAGTCGATATTTTTTTCAACACTTTATAATTATTATTTAATTTGGGTGTCCTTTTCTGTAAGCCAGACAAATTTTTTTTTAAAAACTCTTCGGAACAGTTTGAAAAAACTTGATCTTCCCTAGCTTATTCTTCTTACTTGATTGCCCGATCTAGTTTTTCAGTCCATTGTAACAATGTTATACGAATTCACTGAATAGGTAAAATAGTCAGAACTATAGGGGTGTATCCAAACTTTCTGCTATTGCTCAGATTTTTGAACCTCCATGAAACAAAGATTTACTGCGACCAACTTGTTAGTCTGGTTTCCAAAGGGATTTAGGTTATCTCTGGTGTTCCTCAAAGAAGTCACGTTTAGTAAATTTTAATTCACTCTCACATCTGATTCTTAAATATGGATCTTTGTTTGGTACCCCAAATACAGAATTTATCTGGACAGATTTAAATCGGTGCAAAAACAAATTTCTTACATCTTTAGACTTAGACTAGTAGACCTTTACCAACGAGTAGGTATATGATAGAGGTAAATTTTCATACAACGATTTTGTGCCAACATTTTTTTGAGATCAGAACCCACAGCTCTTCGGCTGTCGAGCCGAACGCGCTTTCAGCACTCTCATTCAATTGTAATATGCTTGCGATTAGATGCAGAGTGGCGGTCGACGGAGAAGGTTGGTTCGCGCTGCTTTGCTGTTTATATGAGTATGCATTTTACGAACGTGGGTTCTGTTAATTTCGGGGTGGGTTTTCATAGCTCGCATTCAATTTTAATATGCTTGCGATTAGATGCAGAGAGGCAGCCGACGGAGAAGGTTGGTTCACACCGCTTTGCTGTTTATATGAGTATGCGTACATTCAATGTGGGTTCTGATATTTTCGATGTGGGTTTTCAGAACTTTACTTGAACTTGCCGCAATGTTTATGATGATGATGATTATTTTTTATTACAGGTGCCTAATTTTATTTTTATTTATTTTATTCTTTTTCAAAATTAGTAATAAAATATATTGTTAAAAAATAAATTTAAATTTAATTATTAAAAAATAAATTTAATTTGTTTATAAAAAAAATAAATTTAATTAAATATTTAAAATAATAATAATAAAAAAAATATTTAAAAAAAATTGATTTATTTTATTTAAAGAAATTTTTATTACATTATTAAAAAAATGTATTTAAATATTAATAAATGATTTAATCGGCTATTATATAAGAACCTATTGTTATTTGCTGCTTGTTTGAAACACATATTTAGTTTTAAAAGCAGCAACAATCAGAAATCTTTGTATCGATGCAGCAACGCAAAACAAAAGTAGTATAATGAGCAAGCTTATTAGCTACATTTTCCGGGTTGCTACCCAACTCATAAATAACATTAAAAGATTTAATGCTTTTGAACTATCTGTAGCGTTATCCGAAATGTTAATTAAGCGACAATTTATGCCAATGAAATTATATAATTTTTAAACATATGTTGACAAACTAAATATAAGAAAGTTAATTTATATTTTAAAAGGGTATCCAACTGTCATCTGTCAGTTCATTATTTTTAATGAAGCAAGCAAGCTTGCTGTGAGACTGTGTGTGTGTATGAATGTGTGTATTCACGGAGAAAAAGACAAATTTTCAAGGGTTTTGTAATTTTGCTCATGGCGGACTAGATGTTGTGTGCACACGCATTTAAAAATTGTATATGTGCGCTTTGGTTCTGCTGGAAGCGGTCAAAGACAAAACCAAAATGAAATTTGAACGCATGGACGAAAATTCAACTTGAATTGTTGTGACCTGCCTCAACATTTATAATATGACTTTTTAAGAGGTATCGAGTTCTAGGGTTGAATATTTTTTTTTATACATAGTCTTTATACATCTGTACATATATATATCAAATATATATACATTTGTACATATTAAATATTTTTTATTATATAGTCTTATATATTTTATTTTATTAATTTGTCCAAACAATTTACATTTTACATTAACAAATATACAATATCAAATTGTTATAAATAAATAAATATTGTCTCCCAATTCAATAGACAATTTGTCGCATATCAGTATCTGCATTCAAGAGCCTATAAAAAATACGAACTTCCAAGCCAGCCAAATTTCAGTTTTGCTATTTCTGGTCATACATACTCTCTTCACTTTTGATTCTATGACACAAGCAAACAATTTTGTCTACGCAACTGCCATGCACATGTATAAAGAAGCACATGAACTGCAAAAGAGTATTCAAAGTACAATTGCGTATCGAAAAATATTGCTTGTGTGCGTTCATGTAGGTTTTCTGTCACATGATAAATTACTACGGTCACCTACAAATACTCTTTGACCGCAATAGCAAACATTTTGTCAATGTGGCTGCCATACAGATGCACGTAATCTCCGAAAGAGTATTCAAAGTGCAATTATGTCGAGATCATTATTGCTTCTGTGTGTTCTGTATGCTCGCGATTGTTTGAGTATCAAAAAGATTCAAACAAGCAGCAAATAACAATGGGTTCTTATATAATAGCCGATTGAAATTTTTAATAATTAAATTAATTTTTTTTATTAATGTAATAAAAATGTCTTTAAAATTAAAATAAAATTTTTTTATAAACAAATTAAATTTATTTTTTAATAATTAAATTTAAATTTATTTTTTAACAATATATTTTATTACTAATTTTGAAAAGGAATAAAATAAATAAAAATAAAATTAGGCACCTGTAATAAAAAATAATCATCATCATCATAAACATTGCAGCAAGTTCAAGTAAAGTTCTGAAAACCCACATCGAAAATATGAGAACCCACACTGAACATATCAGAACCCACGTACGTAATGTACGCATACTCATATAAACAGCAAAGCGGCGTGAACCAACCTTCTCTGTCGGCTGCCTCTCTGCATCTAATCGCAAGCATATTAAAATTGAATGCGAGCTATGAAAACCCACCCCGAAATTATCAGAACCCACGTACGTAAAATGCATACTCATATAAACAGCAAAGCGGCGCGAACCAACCTTCTCCGTCGACCGCCACTCTGCATCTAATCGCAAGCATATTACAATTGAATGAGAGTGCTGAGAGCGCGTTCGGCTCGACAGCCGAAGAGCTGTGGGTTCTGATCTCAAAAAAAATTTGGCACAAAATCGCTATATGAAAATTTACCTCTATCATATACCTACTCGTTGGT
>JAWNNT010000118.1:0-100000 GCA_035044645.1 Scaptomyza parva
CACAATCAGGTTGAGGCTTACTCCATCCGATATAATGCACGTTTGCAGCGACACCGGAGCCGGCTGGCCAGTGAGCTTGCGGGTAAACGAGTAATCAGAAGATTAAAACGTAGAAGCTTCAATGACCTCCTCCAGTAAAGGAGGCAAACAGATTCAAGGAAGAGTACAGTTGAGACGTCTAGAGCCAACCAGCCTGGAGATTTACTAACGTATGAATAAAGGCTGCTAAAAAAATGTTTGAACTTTAGCTCAGTTACAATAAAAAGAAAAAAGAAAAAAAAAGAGCATAACTTTAAGAATAGACTGAACAATTTTTGCAAATGCTATAAGATATCCTGGGCAGACAGCTTGGTACTCCGTCTGGATCCGAGTCGCTTAGTAAAGAACTTTCTGTAATTTCTGGTTCGAAAATGCAATTGAATCCATTTATATGATACGGGTATGGCAAAACCATTTGATGCTGACATGAATTGTATGTCGTTTGAAAACACTTTGCAAAAAGATGAGCGAAAGAGTTGGCAGTTAAATCATTGAAAAATACGTTGGATGGTAGCCTGGATGACCTTTGCTTTGCATTGACAAAATCAAAAAAAAACCAATTGCTTTGTAGTCATCTTGTAAACAGCTAGTTTAGAGTGGACCCAATGTTTTTATATTTTCATAAAAACTAGTTCAATGTAAAATTTTACAATTTCAAAAACTATCTGTTGCGGTTATTTTTAATTATCTATATTATTTTTAAAGCTATTTTTTGCTTGTTTTGTATTATAGCTGTCTGCTGTTCTAAAAACTTCCAGGTCGAGATGCAAAGTGACAATAAAACTTCTCCCATGGAAGTTGTATGTTCTAATACCGATCATTTGGTTTCTGCGGAGGTTAATAGTGCTAAGTTAATTCAATAACACAAACCTTATTTACATACTGAATCTAATATCCCAATATCCACGCCAGATCCAATTTCGGAATCAGTACAGTTTATTATAAAAAAATTGTCGCAGTCCCACCGATAAAACAAATCTTTGTTTCAAGGCTTCCCCCTAACTTAACATCAGAGGATGTCAAGGTCTATAACACGGCCAAATCAAAAGCCAATTTCACGGTGGAGAAATTCAAATTCCCGTATAATCGAAATATCTCGTCCTTTAAAATCAGTGTTTCGAGCCAAGATTTGAGAACTATATGTTGTAAAGAGTTTTGGCCGGAGCACATAATAGTGAAAGAATACACCGCCAGAAAAAAAATCGGTCTCCGATTGTATCTCCCCCCTTCCAGTAGGTGTATCTAAAACTCTTCCCATTTCTTATAGTACAAAAAACTAACAACTTCTTTATTATTTGGCTATTAGAATGTAAGAGGTCTATGTAGTAAAGTCAGTAGTTTATTCCTTAATAGCCAATCTTTTCCTTTTAAAGTCATTGCATGTACCGAAACTTGGTTAAGGCAAGACATTCTTAGTAGTGAAGTTCTAACTAACACTAACTGTATATATAGAAAAGACTGTACTCTTCAACGTGGGGGAGGGGTGCTTATTGCTGTCGAAGTAGATTATTCTTCGGAGACAGTAATAGTAGGTGGCTCCATAGATAGAATTTGTTGGTGTAAAATTAAATATTAACGGCTTTGGGATTTTTATTACTTTCTCTTACATACCCCCTTCCTCTAAAAACTCTATTTATATATAGTTTCTTGCATGCTTCCTGATCTTGATATCCTTGTGGTATCTTGTGATTTCAATATTGTTGAAGTTACGTGGATTTCTTGTTCCAACTTTGGCGCCCCGACCACTTCGGTTCAGAATGAATTTCTTTTTATAACACTTTAAATTGATTATTAGATTTGTGTGTCCCTTATGGAAAGCCAAACAGGTCAAACAAACCTGTGGGGCTTACCAGATAGTTGACAATTCTTAAAAATCGAAAATCAAAACTCTACAAGAACGTTAGCATGTTCTGCATACTTGATTGCTCGTTCCAATTTTTCAGTCCTAAATAATCATTGTTATAGGAATTAGCTGACTAGGTGTAGATTACAGTTTCAGCAGGTTCCTAAACGGTTTTTGGATTTCGTTTTTACGAAGCACAAGTCTTCGACATTTCTATCAAACATATTCTTTGCAGAACTGAAAGCCAACTCAGATCACGCCATTGCCGATTAACTAGCTACATTTTTTCAAACGACTTACAGCTCTTATTTTCAACCAGTCGCCATGCCTTACCCCTATCAGCTTAATGAATTTAATTTCATTTTTATACCGGATATCACAGAGACTACACTACTTTGTGAACTTCAGGTTATTAAGCCTATATTTTCGCTAAGACCTAATGGAGTACCGAGCTAAGACCTATGGAGTAAGAAGTCATATATTATTCCTTTGCATAAAAAATTAAACAAATCTTATGCTGAAAACTATAGAGGTTGTCTGCTATTCCTAAAATTTTTGAGAAACTAATAACCTCTCATCTTCAACATCTTTGTAAATCTATGATTTCATCGTGCCAGCACGAATTCATAAAACAAAGATCTACCACTACTGACATGCTAGAATTCACATCATTTGTTTCTAAGGGCTGTGAAGAAAAAATGCAAACTGATGTTATTTACACTGATTTCAGTAAGGCTTTTGACACTGTAAGTCGTAACATTTTAATTTATAATCTTCAACTTTTGGGCTTCCCAATAATCTTATTCTTTGAATTAAAGATTATTTAACCTTTAGAATTCAAAGGGTATTTTTTAATGGATCACTTTCTAAAGCGTTTCAGGTAATAATAATCTTATTCTTTCGATTAAAGATTATTTAACCTTTAGAATTCAAAGGGTATTTTTTAATGGCTCACTTTCTAAAGCGGTTCAGGTAACTTATGGTGTTCCTCAAGGAAGTCACCTTGGACCGTTACTATTTACACTTTTTATAAACTTCCGTCCGTAATAAATCACTCTCGGGTGTTGATGTATGCTGATGATGTAAAATTATACAAGTCGGCTGCAACTCTTCTGTCTAGTCATAAACTGCAAAGTGACTTAGACAATTTTCAAACTAGGTGCAGAATAAATTTATTGCATCTCAATTGCAGTAAATGTAAAATATGTCTTTTTATAGACGAATGCCCTTTTTCAATATATATCTTCTGAATAACCAACCACTTGATCGGATAGAATGTGCTGAGGACTTGGGTATCTTAATGGACCCAAAGCTTTAATTTGACAAGCATATATCTTCAATTACAAATCGTGCATCAAGTGCCTTGGGGTTCATTAAGCGCTGGTCGAAGGAATTCGACGACCCCTATTTAACAAAAACCTTGTATGTGGATCTTGAATATGGTATCCCAAATACAGGATTCATCAGGATAGAATAGAATCGGTGAATATACAATTTCTGCTCTTTGCGCTTCGGGGTCTTCGGATAATACCTTACTACCATAGTAGACTTTTAGTAATAAATCTTTCCTCTCTTTCTAACCGTAAAACAATGCTTGCAATAACCTTTTTTCATAAATTAATAAATGGTGAAATTGATTCTTCTTTACTAATCATTAATTAATTTGCTCTTTTAAAAAACTAGTCTTGTGTCATTTCTCTACTTGTTCGCGATCTATCGTAACCGCACGCTACGCAGTGCGCCTCTAGGTCTGACGGGTGGGAGGTGGGTCGCTTTGTGCTAGGGTCCGCGTGTCGTTGTGCCACTTAAATGTACTGACCGTTTGTATATCTACGTTCAATATTTATTTGTTATTAAGAACTGGAAAACTGTATTTGGAAAATAAGTATAAGGCATAAGCTGAGAAAAATATATTTTTTTTTATATTCTTGTGCAGCTTTGATTTTTTATTTTTGACAATTGTTCGCGGGTAAACCGTGCAGGCTTGCTAGACCTGCTAGGCTTACCAACCGAGACACAATAATCAAATTTGGAGCATAAAGCATATTGTAAAAAATTCTGATTGCCACATCCAAGTCATCAGACCCGAGTTGGTTTTCAAATTGGTTTTTCAAAATTGACGGACACATCTTAATGGTTTCACTTCAAGGTATTTCGGGAAGGTATAAATCTTCGGAACATGATTACGGGTTAGATCTGGAAACAGATAGATTTGCTGGATCCAAGGCAAAAATCAGATCAGATTTATTTAGTGAGTGTAGGACCGCATTGATTTGACTCGACGACAGTCCAAATAAATCAATTATAAACTCTATTTAGCGGTGTTGGTTAAAGCACACAAATTAGGATTGGCGATCCAATCCAAGTTTGAAATTACCAAGAATTATCAAGAAGTCACGATTGAAGACCATAGTTGAGACAGAAAGTATGGCAGACAAATGTGCTTCGGACGTAGAGTTGTCCGGGGAGAGCTGTATATATAAGCAGGTTAAAAAAATTGTTGCTCCTTGAAAATATAACTTAACAGCAGTACATTTTATATTGGTCGAATCATCACATATTACACAGCCATAAGCACGCCGCAGAGCGCGGTCTGATGGTTAGAATCTTTGATGGATCGGATTTGATGGGTAGAATCTTGCATTAGCCATGTTTCTGTGAAGGCAACGGCTTGAAAATTAAAAGAATGATTGTTGGGGTTTAAGCTACATAGTAGACCTTGACATCGTCCGATGTTAATTTAGGTATTTTTTCTTTCGGTGGAACTGCGACACAAATTTTTTTTAATATCCTGTACATATTCTGAAATTGGATGAGTAACGGATAAGTGGACATTTGGTTCAGTAGGCATGTTAAATTTATGTTGTTGAATTAAATCAACACTACTAAACTCCACAGAAACCAAGTGATCGGGATTAAAAAATCCACGTCCATGGGATTAGTTGTATTCTCTTTTGTATCTCGACAAAATTCAGAAGGACCAAAGGCGATTTTTAATTATTTATATATTTTGGAATATCTTTGCTTGGAACGCTTCCGGACATTATGGGATCCGATGACAACACAACATTGGTCCTTTTGTAAGTAAGTCTACAATCCATTTGCGTTACTGGCTTATTTGTTTATGCGGTGGGTGTCTCAGCTGTTGTGCTAGCTCCAAACTTATTTTAATTGCATTTAAATTTAATTTGTTAAACAAACAATTTGTTGGGGGTTCGGCGCTCGATTAGTAAAGTAGGTAGTTCAGCACGGCCAATCGCCACCACCAGTACTACTAAAAACCGACTCGAGTCTCTGTATTTTCACTATTTTTTTGTATGTGTGCATATGTGCAGATGACCAGTGTAAGCTCACATATGTAAAAATTAATCAGTTTATTATACTTTTTTGTTTATGTTTAAGTTCTACGAAGCTTGTAAGTTTGATATTGCATTAATAAATGCAGTCGGGTTGACTTAGTTAAAGACTACAATTTTACAAGCTTTTATAATGATAAAAATCGCTGGGAATCGCTGAGCGCGTGCATTCTTATTCATAGCGGCCACGCAAATATGCTGTACGCATGTGGGGTCACCTTCGCCACCTCAGCTGAACACTAAAGTTTACTGACATGGGTCGTTGAGCTTTGCTGTCCGCTGACAACCCGACATCCGTTCAAATAAACAATTTCGCAACTAAAGTGTCGAATTCTATTTCATGCACTATGGTTCCTAGGTCCGCTTCTACGGTTCTTTCTTCGCATAAAGGGATGAGCTTATTTCTCAGTCCCCGATTAGATTTTACAAAGACATTCTCGCCCATTTCAAATACCCTGTTCTGTCGAGAAGCATTTTCTCCGGTCATAAGTGTCTTTTTTGCGTTTTTTATCTTGTCTGAGATTTCCTCCTGCGGCTCATTTGGGTGCGCTTGAACAACTTCAACCGGTCTTTTGTTCCCGAACAGAACGAAGCTGTTTTTTTATGGGGATTGCGCTTCCTCAATGATAACTTGGTTTTGAAAACAATTCAAAGGCTTATCTGTTTTTTCAACGGTAGCTGCCACTGAGGTATTGTAAGGCAGAGCCTCGTTAGGGTCTGCAAATGCTTTTTTATTGTCTCTCAGCATTTTTCGGAATGTCTTCCTCATTGCAGGAGGTGCATTCGAACAATCCATGCTAGTGACTTGACGTCAGCACAGGCGTGAAAGGAAATCTGTTCGTTGATCAGAAGCTAGGCCAAAAGATGCTCCTGCTTCTTTTAAAAGGTCAAGACCGACTATTCCATCGAATGTCGATAGGTCCCGAAGGATAAATAAGGTTGCTTCTACGTTAAGCCACCAATCTCCTATACCTAGATGTGCCAAAGTGGAAATTTCCCTAATTCACCACCTGGCGATCTTTTGGCTTCGTATGGTGAATGACGCCACCCGAACGCAAAGCGTCTCGCTTTTTTGCAGGCATAGCGTGTCACTAAGAAGATGCAAGTCATTCTGTCGCAGCCTTAGCAGCAACTTGATCTCTAAGAGTACGGGCCACCAACCCTTTTGTATGTATGCGCTAGTGTACCCGTGATCTGGTAACTCGTAGACGTATGTGTGCCTCTGTGTGCGGCTCGCCTTCAGTGGTCCGCCTCTTGTGGGTGAGGGAGCGCAGCAACAGAGGCGCAGTCACCAGAGCGTGTGTATACAAACATATACAAGTTAAGGTATGTCAATCTTATTTTATATATGAAATAGAAATAAGTTAAGTAATGTCAATTTAGTTTTATATATGAAATTCGAAACCTTAGTTGCGAAATTGTTTACTTGAACGAATGTCAGCGAAAAGCAAAGCGTTGACCTATTTAAGTAAACTTTAGCGTTTAGCTGAGATGGCGAAAGTAACACCACATGTAGCGGAAGAGTGGCGTAACATAGCCGGCAAACAGCATATTTGCGTGGCCGCTATGAATAAGAGTGCAAGCGCTCAGCGATTCCAACGAGCGTTAACATTTTTATAATTTTAAAAGCTTGTTAAATTGTAGTCTTTAAGTTAGTCTAAAATAGCCTTTGAATAAACCATGCCATCAATATCATAATATCAACCAACAAAGCTTCGTAGAAGTAAACATAACGAAATAAGTATAATAAATTTATTAATTTACACACATTCTGCTTGTGCCTGGAGCTGCCTTTGCCAGGCACAACAGCAGCAAAAATCACCAAACGTATGTATATGCGTATGTATAAATGAATGTCTTTATGCATTTATAAAAGCAATTGTGTCGAAAAGTAATAAAATTTTCCATATTTTTACATATTTAATCTTGTTTATTTATTTTGTACACGTTTATGTTACAGCAGCTTAATGTCAAGTGTCGGATTAATTTCTAAAACGGAAATGCGTGTGTGACGCTTAAGCTAAAGAAGGTTCTTCTCTTATATCGATATATGATATGGTATCGATAACTTTTAACTATGTTAACTACTCCCCCTTCAAGCCTAAGGTCGTCCTCGGCCGATCCTATCTCAGCAATCACTTCCCTAAACCTCTGAATCGCCTTCGTATTGCATCCATTCCACCGATGAAGGTACGGGAGACTGGGTGGTTAAAGAAACGCTGGGCAGATTGTATAAATAAGTTGCTTGTACTAAATCCTAGTGTGGACTGAAGGTTCCTTATGTATTTCAATTGTTGCAAGTGGTGCAAATAGGCTGATGGTGCTAAAAATTGCCATCTGATGCTCTTAAAGTTGGCCGGTGTGGTACCTCTGGGGTATGTGATTACAGTGTTCGATGCTGTTTGTGCTCACTTGCCGGTGTGGTAACGCTGGCATAAGAAGCGGAGTTGCTGGTCCTGGCGTAAACAGGGGTCTGCCTCTCCTGGATAGGTGCGTCTCATGTAAATGTGAGCTTGTGAGCCTTTGGGTTGCTTTGAGGATTTAAGTGACGGTGGTAGTTAGTTGGCTTATATTTATTCGCCTATTGTTCGTGTTAATAAGCTGAATTTCATTAAATCTAGTCTCTTAAAACGAAAGTGTTTAGTTGCAGGAAAATCCGCACACATCTTAATCATAGCAATGATACTGAGCAAAAATAAAAAAGAAAAACCAATTATTAAGTTATTTTCATTTGTCCTTGTGAACCACCCTTCCTTTAATGAGGACCGTGGTCCCCAGGCCTGCTTCCACAGCTCTTTCTTCGCATAAAGGCATGAGCTTGTTTCCAAGCCTTCGGTCGGTTTTAACCAACACATTTTCACCCACCTCAAAGATTCTGTTTTGCCGAAAAGCATTTTCTCTGGCTGTGAGCGCGATCTGAGCGTTTTCGACTCTATTCTGGATCTCTTTCAGCGGCATGATTCATGATTTGAAGCAAGGCTGGCGTCAGACCGTCAATGGTTCTCGAAGCAATGCGTTGCACGACAGCAAACTTGGAGAACTTTTCAATGCAAGTGAGAAAAAATATTCATAGCCGTAGAGAATATATATACATGTAACTTATTTCCTGTGTGCGTGGGGATTGGAGTTAAGCAAATCTCTAGCTTTTTTGGGTGTCTATCATATTTAGTCCTTGCGCATGTTTTGCAATTTTAAGCAATTTCGTTAGCCAGCTTTGTCATTTTCGGAAAGTAGTAATCAGAGAGAACCTGCTTCACATTCTCTTGTGCCGATCTATGCGCTCTATTGTGCTCAGCTGTGAGAATTTCCCTTCTTTCTTCCACCCTAAATATGTTCATCACACGATTCTTGCAATGCCAGAATATGGTGGATGGAAACCTTCCAACTATCTCGTCCTGTATCATTGCTAGTGTGTGCAGATCGCAATGAAAGGCGTTTACGCCTTTTAGTATAATTACCCCTGCAAGTTTTCGATTCTTTGTAGGTGAAATTGATTGAGTGGCGCCTTTTCTTCCCAAACAAAGTGAAACTGCGTTTTGATGGGGAGCGCGCCTCATCCAGGATTATCTGGTTTTAATAACAATTCAACAGATTATCCGTTGTTTCAATGGTAAAAGTGAGAGAAAGTTCACTATGGACCGTTGCAGCACTAGACTCGGCGCCTTGATCTTCTAAAGCGTTAGGCTGTTGCCTGGGCAGGGCATCGGCAACTAGATTCTCTTTGCCCGACTTATAAAAGATTCGCGTATTAGTCTCGTCCATGCGCGTTTTCCACCTTTTAATCTTAGCGATAGGATTGGATTCCGACACCGCAAGGGTTAAGGGCTGGAGGTTAATAAAGATATTTATATTTTTAACCCCATACAGATAATGCTGCAGATTAGCGAGGGCCCATACAATGGCCAACAACTCACACTCGTTAGTCGCGTAATTAACTTCGCTGTCCTTCAATATCCTTGATATCATTGTAATCGGACGTCCCTCTTAGGCTAAAACTTCGCCTAGGCTGAAGTTAGATCAAATGGCTTCTTATAATCGGGGTACTGAAGCATAACCCCTTTCAGATGCCAAGGTATTACGCAACTTTTGAAAAGCCTGCAGTTGATTTTGAGATAACTGTACCGGAATTTTTCGTGATTTGTACCTGCTGACAATTCCGTTTCCCCCATTTAATATTTTTGATCTTGCTACCTTGCTATTGCAGCGAAATCTTTGATAAAACATCTATAGTAATCTGCGAGACCCAAAAACGACCTTACTTCGAATACTATTTTGGGTTCCGAAAATCCTTTAAGGCCCTTACTCACAACTATAAGCCCAAGGAAGTTCAGGCTCTTCTTAAAAAATAGGATTTTTCTTTTACTTTTAACCTTTTTTTTAACTTTTAAGGACCCAGTCGCATCATCGACGTAAAATAGCATAATTATCCTATCTTTTGGTCTTCTGAAAAATGCTAGCCGCATTTTTCGACCAAATGGGAAAGTTTTTCCATTTACCGAAAAGGAAGTTTTCTCACGGTCGCGCTCTGTGAGTATGATTTGATGATAGCCAGACTTGAGGTCTAGCGTTGAAAAGTACTTGGATTTACCTAAGTTCCTCAGCATAAAATAAATATTAGGCATAGGGTTTTTTAGATTTTGAATTTCTTTGTTAACGAAATCAGCTGCCCCACGTTGGGAGCCAATTAATGTCTTTATGCATTTATAAATGCAATTGTGTCGAAAAGTAATAAGATGATCCTTATTTTTAGATATTCAATCTTGTTTATTTAGATTTTACACGTTTATGTTACAGCAAATGTCAGATTAATTTCTAAAACGGAAGTGCGTGTGTGACGCTTAAGCAACGAGTAGGTATATGATAGAGGTAAATTTTCATATAGCGATTTTGTGCCAAATTTTTTTTGAGATCAGAACCCACAGCTCTTCAGCTGTCGAGCCGAACGCGCTCTCAGCACTCTCATTCAATTGTAATATGCTTGCGATTAGATGCAGAGTGGCGGTCGACGGAGAAGGTTGGTTCGCGCCGCTTTGCTGTTTATATGAGTATGCATTTTACGTACGTGGGTTCTGATAATTTCGGGGTAGGTTTTCATAGCTCGCATTCAATTTTAATATGCTTGCGATTAGATGCAGAGAGGCAGCCGACAGAGAAGGTTGGTTCGCGCCGCTTTGCTGTTTATATGAGTATGCATTTTACGTACGTGGGTTCTGATATGTTCAATGTGGGTTCTCATATTTTCGATGTGGGTTTTCAGAACTTTACTTGAACTTGCTGCAATGTTTATGATAATGATGATTATTTTTTATTACAGGTGCCTAATTTTATTTTTATTTTTTTTATTCCTTTTCAAAATTAGTAATAAAATATATTGTTAAAAAATAAATTTAAATTTAATTATTAAAAACTAATTTAATTTGTTTATAAAAAAATTTTATTTTATTATTAAAGACATTTTTATTACATTAATAAAAAAAATTTATTTAATTATTAATAAATAATTCAATCGGCTATTATATAAAAACCCATTGTTACAGAAGCAATAATGATCTCGACATAATTGCACTTTGTATACTCTCTCGGAGTTTACGTGCATCTGTATGGCAGCCGCATTGACAAAATGGTTGCTATTGCCGTAAAAGAGTATTTGTAGGTGACCGTAGTAGTTTATCATGTGACAGAAAACCTACATGAACGCACACAAGCAATAAATTCGCTACGCAATTGCACTTTGAATACTCTTTTGCAGTTCATGTGCTTCTTTATACATGTGCATGGCGTAGACAAAAAAAAGTATGTATGACCAGAAATAGCAAAACTGAAATTTGGCTGGCTTGGAAGTTCGTATTTTTTCTAGGCTCTTGAATGCAGATACTGATATGCGACAAATTGTCTATTGAATTGGGAGACAATATTTATTTATTTATAACAATTTGATATTGTATATTTGTTAATGTAAAATGTAAATTGTTTGTTAAAATAAAATATATAAGACTATATAATAAAAAATATTTAATATGTACAAATGTATATATATTTGATATATATATGTACAGATCTATAAAGACTATGTATAAAAAAAAATATTCAACCCTAGAACTCGATACCTCTTAAAAAGTCATATTATAAATGTTGAGGCAGGTCACAACAATTCAAGTTGAATTTTCGTCCATGCGTTCAAATTTCATTTTGGTTTTGTCTTTGACCGCTTCCAGCAGAACCAAAGCGCACATATACAATTTTTAAATGCGTGTGCACACAACATCTAGTCCGCCATGAGCAAAATTACAAAACCCTTGAAAATTTGTCTTTTTCTCCGTGAATACACACATTCATACACACACACAGTCTCACAGCAAGCTTGCTTGCTTCATTAAAAATAATGAACTGACAGGTGACAGTTGGATACCCTTTTAAAATATAAATTAACTTTCTTATATTTAGTTTGTCAACATATGTTTAAAAATTATATAATTTCATTGGCATAAATTGTCGCTTAATTAACATTTCGGATAACGCTACAGATAGTTCAAAAGCATTAAATCTTTTAATGTTATTTATGAGTTGGGTAGCAACCCGGAAAATGTAGCTAATAAGCTTGCTCATTATACTACTTTTGTTTTGCGTTGCTGCATCGATACAAAGATTTCTGATTGTTGTTGCTGCTTTTAAAACTAAATATGTGTTTCAAACAAGCAGCAAATAACAATGGGTTCTTATATAATAGCCGATTAAATCATTTATTAATATTTAAATACATTTTTTTAATAATGTAATAAAAATTTCTTTAAATAAAATAAATCAATTTTTTTAAATATTTTTTTTATTATTATTATTTTAAATATTTAATTAAATTTATTTTTTTTTATAAACAAATTAAATTTATTTTTTAATAATTAAATTTAAATTTATTTTTTAACAATATATTTTATTACTAATTTTGAAAAAGAATAAAATAAATAAAAATAAAATTAGGCACCTGTAATAAAAAATAATCATCATCATCATAAACATTGCGGCAAGTTCAAGTAAAGTTCTGAAAACCCACATCGAAAATATCAGAACCCACCCACGTACGTAAAATGCATACTCATATAAACAGCAAAGCGGCGCGAACCAACCGTCTCCGTCGACCGCCACTCTGCATCTAATCGCAGGCATATTACAATTTAATGAGAGTGCTGAGAGCGCGTTCGGCTCGACAGCCGAAGAGCTGTGGGTTCTGATCTCAAAAAAAATTTGGCACAAAATCGCTATATGAAAATTTACCTCTATCATATACCTACTCGTTGCTTAAGCTAAGGAAGGTTCTTCTCTTATATCGATATATGATATAGTATCGATATCTTATATATGTATGTATGTACATATGTGTATCTGCATTTGTTTCAGTTTTCTGGTCGCTGGGCTTCGATTCGATTTTTTATTTCTTACTCCAATCGCTGCATATGAATATGTGTGTATACAAGTGCATGGATGTTATGTATACACATTAAAAAGTGCGCATAGCACTTGTCTGGATATTCATTGACCAGCCTCAACCATTATGATTGCCAAATATTACCAATCAAATAAAATGATTTAATTATTTTAAAATCATTTTCAAAATACATTTAATCTATTTATTTAAAGCACATATTAAATTAAAATCATATTTTGAATAATTTATTAAATTATTTATTTAAAGCGCATATTAAATTATAATCATAAATATAAATGAATAATATTTGTCTAATTGTATAATTACGTGTTTTCGAACATTGAAAGCTGCCTATCTTAAATATATAAGTATAAGATGCTGACGAACAATATTTAACCATTTTTTGCATATCAATTTCTGCAAGAGCCTAGAAAAAGACAAACTTCCAAGCCAGCCAAATTTCAGTTTAGCTATGTCTGGTCATACATACTCTCTTCACTTTTAATTCTATGACACTAGCAAACAATTTTGTCAACGAAACTGCCACACAAACGTGTAAAGATGCACATGAACTCTGAAAGAGTTTTCAAAGTGCAATTGCCTCGCAATCATTATTGCTTGTGTGCCTTCATGTAGGGTTTCTAGTCACACGTTCAACTACTACGGTCAACTACGAATACTGATTAGAAAGATCGTTTACTTTTTGGGTGAGCTCAACTCCCGATTGCTCACACTACAATTTGGTCGCGGAGTTCTATACTGCAGGAACGGTGCCCTCATGGGCTCTTGTCACCAAAAGAAAAAGTTCTAATACGAGCGATATCAAATAATCACAATAAATCAATCAAATCAATCGGAAAAAAGTGTTTTTAAGACGATTTATTCTCATATACTAAATATCAAGAACCGCTGCAAAACGAAATACCCGCTCACTTTTTTGTTCATTTGTGTGACTTGAAAAAGAGCTTGTTAGAAAAGTCCACTTACATGTTTCTTTAGTTTTAAGCTAAATGTGGTTAGCGTCGTTGCGAAGATGAGGCTGGATTAACTGCTTCTTTTTCCGCCAGTGTTAACGGAGGATAGATATAACTGTAGATTTTTGAAACCTTTTTTTATATTCTTGCTTATTATCCTTATTAGTATTATGTTACTGCTTCTACGAAGCCTTGTTGGTTTGGTATTGTATTAATAAATGCAGTTGAG
The DNA here is from genome assembly GCA_035044645.1 of Scaptomyza parva. Lineage (NCBI taxonomy): Eukaryota > Metazoa > Arthropoda > Insecta > Diptera > Drosophilidae > Scaptomyza > Scaptomyza parva. The sequence continues at coordinate 13,862 of JAWNNT010000118.1, forward strand.
TTAATAATAAGTGTATTGCACTAATTATTGTTATGCCGACAGTGCGTCTGGCATTGTTGTGAGTAACTAAACAAAAGACGTGGTACGACGTTCTTTCCGCTGCTTGTAGTGTCACTTTCGTCACCTCAGCTGAACGCTTAAGTTTACTGACTTGGGTCGATGAGCTTTGCTGTCCGCTGACTACCCGACATCCGTTCAAGTAAACAATTCCGCAACTAAGGTGTCGAATTCTATTTCATACATAAAATAAAATTGACATTACTTATCTTGCATGTGTGTTTAGACGCACTTTTTAAATAGAGAGAGAGGACGCGACAGCATGTGCTGCAGAAATTGTTTGAGTTGCTGTGGGTTCTGATCTCAGCAATTTATCGAGTCAAAAGTGTTCTATGAAAATGTATCTATATAATATACCTACTCGTTGCTTTAACATTCAATATCTTCTGTCCTTCTTATCCGATTTTTATGAACATCTTACAGTTTTCATGATTTCAGCCAGCTTAAAACATTTTGCCCATTTTAGGAGCCCAGAAGCTCATATGCCAACCGCTATATACTCACGGATACAAAAAAAAAGTTTAGGGTTCTATCTGCTTGAAATACATCTAGCAATGAAATGACTTGCTTTTTTTGTGCGCCTGTAATATTTTTATTAAGTTAAGGCTTAGGCTTCCAGCCGAGTTTTCGTTGAGCATATCGTGTGTTTGTGGACTTTAACTGCTCTGGATTTTTGTAGACACCTGACGAAATGAACATTGTGTCCTATAAAACCAAATCCTGATCGCTACTGCTAGCCTACAGTGATCTAACATGTGGTGTCCGCACAAATCGAAGTATCGAGAGTTCCTTCGACACGAACTGCTTGACATTGTAAGTATGATCAGTCGCTATGACTCCAAATGGCATTGCTTTGAAGCACTGCCGGGACCATAGATATTTTCCTAGGAAGTGAGTTCTTTGGCCTGGCAACTTTTGTAGCTGCCATTCTTGGTAAAAAAAAAATAAAACTGACGTTACCGTGCCAACGTTCGGTATATTCCAACGCGAATCTCATTATCTCTTTCGTGTGCCTATTAAACCAACGTGCAAGTCAGTGTTTCCGGAACCCACAGCTTTCACAAGAACAAGCCGGCCTCGACCGTCAGATTATGGAAACGTCTTTTCCTTTGGGATGTTTAATGGTGAAGTCAAAAGCCTGCAAAACCTGTGACCAAGGCTCGATGACCGTGCAGGGCATCAGTTTCACGTATATTTGAAAACCCTGTACTGCCTTTACCGCTGCCAGACACTTCTTCTCTTACGCAATAATTCAGCTGAATACCACGCAGCTTCGCTTAAAATAAAGCTAACAGCATCTTCATCGTCACGCTGGAACACGACTGCGCCGACTTTCATGTGGCCAGCGTCACATAAGAGGAACTACGAGTGTCGAGATGAACGACTCTGGAGCGTGCCTTTTTAAGCGGCGGAAAGCGGAAAAACAGTCCTACAGCGAGGCTGAATGGCTCGAGAAGTCGTAAATGAACCGTTTGCACCAGCCTGTGATTCCTAGAATCACCTCAACTGCTTCATAGGTAGCTAGACAAGAATTTGAGCTATCCCCTAAATTTTGCTCGGTTGCTTCGAAGATTATCGAAGATCGTCCAGATACATGGACAGAGACAGCCGTTGTGCTGCATTGCATACGGAGCTGGTAGAGTGGACGTCTAGGGATGGTGATTGCAGTATCTCCTCTGCTCTTTGACGCAAACTCGGTCTTCCCAGAACGCGTGCTTCAATTCAACACAGCTAATAAATATTATATCAACTCTTTGGTGTAGAATCGAGTCGATGTTTTGCAGTGGGTATGCATCCTTCAGCATAACTAAATTTCGTCACCAACGTGATCCTATTGCTTCACGGACTCTTGATTGACCCAAGTTGCAATATCTCATCCACCTCCGCCAACATGAGCTGGGTGGAAACTCTTCTTAACTGGAACGGCTGCATCGGTCAGCTCGATCGTTTGCAGCTCCATGTGAGTTTGGCGTAGTCTTCGCTTCACGTATGCTAAGATGTTTCCTGTTCCCGATACTAGCTGCTATTGCTGATCCGCATTCGAACGATGCGGTTCAATCGGCTCTTCTTTGGTTACGCACTCCATCTTCTCCAACCACTTCTGGCACCAGGCGAAACCAAAAATCAAAAGATGCGGCTCGTTTTTATATTGAAGTAAGGTCAGTATCTTCTTCAACCAGTGTAGTACCATTTTCAAGCGCCGAACTAATTGTCTCTCATTTGCTCCTACGTTCCCTAGAGCGAAATGAAAACCTTTTCTATTTTTATACACTGAACCCATAAAATGGGTCAAACAGGACATAATAGTTTTGTGCAAAAGTATGTAACTGGCAGAAGGAAGCTTATCCGATCCCATAAAGTATATATATTTTTGATCAGCATCAACAGCCGAGTCGCTATAGCCATGTCCTTCTGTCAGTCCGGCCGCATTAGCATTAGTACATCAAGCATTAGTACAGTAGTAGACGTCTGTGTATGTCTACCAGTCGACCGTCTGTCTGTCTTTATGGTCAAGGGTTAAAGGTATTTTCTACTCGAGTTTACTCGACAAGAGCCTTCATAATTGTTTGTGCTGGTTTTATGAGTGGAGTGTTGCGTCGAAGGCATTTGGGCCAAAAACTGTGTGTGTGTTGCTGGTTAGTGCTTTTTACTGTTGGCCACATTGTGCCAGGCCGGCGGGGAATCAAGCAGCAGGCACGCTGCCTGGTTATAACGTGTATCCTTGCGACTGTAATGACAAACATGCTTTTAACTTGAAAATTCTAAAGGTATTTTTTTATTTTATTTTATTTACATTACACTAAATTTTACATAAATACATCATTTTAATTGATAAGTAATAAAGTTTAACGGGGAGGTAAGGTATTGTTTCGAGAAGGGCTGTAATCATAAAATATTTACACTGTGATATACTAAACACAGCATTGTGTTTTAAGGTAGCTGCCACAGCTGCTGTTGCTGTATGCCAATTGCAGACATTCTAAACGACGCAAAGCTGTCGAGAAGGGAGAAGGGGTGCAACAGAAGCTGTATTTGTCATTGACAAGCCTTTGACAAGAAATTTTACCTAAATTGTTAAAACGTAAGCGCAAAACACTTTTGTTGCTTTTGTTGTTGGAAAATAATTTCTCGAGCACTTCGAGGGTAGAGATCAAGACCGTCAGCTAATTGTGTTGATTGTTATTAATTGTTGCTCCGTTTTTGCACTCTAGAACAAGTTCGATTAAGCTTCTCAGATTGTATACGTAAAAATTTTAATAAAATAAATGAATATTTTATTTTATTTAATTGGATTTCAATTGAATTTAAGAAATATTGTATTCAAGCTAATCATATTTAATAAATTGTTGTTTTAAGTTGACAAGAGAATATCACAATATCATACGCCACGTTGTAAAAACAGTTATTGAAAAATACGAAATCTTTAAATAGCGTTAGAAGATATTTTGAAAAAAATGTTTTTTCTGCAGCTGCATCAATCTAAAACAAGTAAGAAGGCTCTAGTCGAGTACGCTAGAAGATACCCTTAACCCTTGACGGACACACGGTCGGGCTGACAGACATATACACATGGCTGTGTACTTCTGTACCAATTCTTGATGGTTTAATATATTTGGTGTTTCTTAACCGATTTTAATAAAAATTCACAGATGTTCATTATTATGTTTATAGTTTCAATCCTCATTTTAAATTTTTTGAAATTCAAGTTTTTTTTGTTTTTTGGTTACATATAAATATCGTAAACCTGAAAAGTTATCGAAAATTTAATACAAACTTGCTATGCCTAGGGATTAGAAGAGCTCATATCCATAATCTGGAGTTTCTGGCCTTTGTAGTTCCTGAGATCGACGCGTTCATACATACAGACAGACAGACAAACGGACAGACGGACGGACGGACTGACAGACGGATATGGCTAAGTCGACTCGGCTCTTGATGCTGAATATATATACTTTATGGGGTCGGAGAAGCTGCCTTCTGCCTGTTAAATACTTTTGCACAAAACCACCATTTTTTTACATATTTCATGGGTTAAGGGTATAAAAAATAAACGACAGTAGGAATTTAAGAAATACAAATTTTGAACTGTATCCATACTTACATAAAGCTCTCGACTTATTTTAGTAATATTGTAGTTCTTTTAAAAAGTCTGCCTCGCTTTGACCTGGGAAATATATTAAGTTATATTCAATACTTATACCTTTTAAGCAACAAACTTCCTCCACAAGGGCGTCTACTTATTATTGTTTTCATATTGGCAAAGTTTCTGCTCTGAAATTTAAAAGTTTTAATACTTTAAATGTTTGTTTTCACTAAATTTTATTTAAATTTTGAAACTTACGTGGTTTTGAAAACCACAAATGTTTAATTTTTTTTTTGGACTTTAATATACCGTTTTTTTGTATGAAAAGTTAGATTTTTGGGTAAATTTTCACCACATCACTTACCGATAGCTTGTGAAATGGTGCCAATATTGGCAATGGAGATATCGGTACGCACACTATGTTACACTCTAATGCGGGCCCTATTTTACCACCCACAGTGGGGGTAGTGAATTTAGTACCTCCATGTCGGGCGGTATTTTACCATTCACAGGGGGGTGTATTCACTATCACTATGCGGACCTTATTTCAGCACTCTATTTTACCACCCACACTACTTCAAAAGCTCTATTTCACTACCCACAATCGGGGTTGTGAACAGTACAGTAGTACACGTATGTTTATGTCTGTCAGCTACACCGTCTGACTGTCTGGATGGCCAAGAGTTAAGGCTATTTTCTAGTCAAACTTACTTGACTAGAGCTTTCTTACTTGTGTTTTTTTTTATACCCAATGGGTAAAAAAGGGTATAATGATTTTGTGCAAAAGTATGTAACAGGCAAAAGGAAGCTTCGCCGACCCGATAAAGTATATATATTCTTCTTAAAATCGGTTAAAAAACATCGTAGATATGAAACCATTAAGCATTGGTACAGTGGTACACGTACATAAGTGTATGTCTGTCAGCCCGACCGTCTGTCCGTATATATGGTCAAGGGTTAAGGGTATCTTCTAGTCGAGCTTACTCGACTAGAGCCTTCTTACTTGTTATTTTTTGGAACAGCCGAACTGGTGCTCTGCAACGCGTCTCTCTCGGAAGATGCAAGTTTGGTTGTTTCTCAATTGCGGTTAGATCTACGCTACGCCTACGTTTTGGTTTGGTTGTTTGTTGTTAATTGCTCATGCCAATCAAGAATATATATACTTTATGGGACCGTCGGTAAACTGATAATCGTAAACTTCCACAAAGTTTATATCCCGTATGACCAATAATATTAGAACAGAGAGTCTGCACTCTTGAAAATGGAAGCAGCGGAAATTAGAAAATGAGCATATTAAGTTTTTAATTATTAAGTTTTGCTTTCATGCTAGTAATGCTTTCTAGTGCCGACCGTGTTTGTTTATATCAAAACTATTAACTATTGACTAACAAAATGCGAAAATACTTAAATGCGATTATATGTCATAACTCAATCATAGTTAATCGAAAAGTTTAAAATATGACTCTTTTAAAATAACACTAAAATATTTGTATTTCTTATTAAATGATCTTATATTATTTTGTAATTAGCTTTGTATGGAATTTGTATTAAATATTATTATTGGCTAACAACATATTGCGACAAAGGGTATTTAAATTTGTGCAGTTCATCAGCAAATGTCAGCACGTTGTTTCTGTTTGCCTAGTTTCGTTTCTTATATTCTTAACCTAGTGCATCCATATATAAGTTAAGGAATGTCAATCTTATTTTATATATGAAATAGAATTAAGTTTAGTAATGCAAATTATGTTTTATATATGAAATTCGACACCGTAGTTGCGAAATTGTTTACTTGAATGAATGTCAGGTAGTCAGCGAAAAGCAAAGCTCAACGACCTAATTAAGTAAACTGCAAACCAACAAGGCTTCGTAGACGCAATAACATAAAACAAATAAGTATAATAAACTTACTAATTTACACATTAAGTCACACCTTAAAGTGAGCAGAGTCGAACAAAAAGTTTACATGCCATATCCGAATTTCCCATTATTTTTTAAAAATTCCAAAAACCCATGGTAGGTACATATATTAACCAACAGAATCAATATTTGACCGGCTAGGTCGAGTTATGTCAAAAAGTACCCAAGTCATGTCACCGCTTATTTTGAGCAGATACATAGGACAAGAGCAGAATGGGATTAATGACGATTTTCACCAAAGACTGGCTCAACAAACTGTGCAAACTGTTCGCCGGGCTCTGCGGAATTATGACTTTCATGCCCGGAAACCACGGAAGATACTTTTTATAAGTGCAAAGAATAAAGGCACTGGGATGAAGAGCCCCAAAACCATTTGGACAAGCATTTGGATTCCTGGCACACAATCAACATTGAAGGCAAGTCCAAATTCAACATTTATGGCTCAAACGGACCATTTAATGTGTGGCGTCGGTCCAGTACTGAGCAGAATCCCAAACACGTAAATACAACAGTCAAGCATTGTGGAGCAAGTGTCATGACATGGGCATGTAAGTGCTCAGCCAGTGCCCGGATCTTGGTAATTTTTGAGAGTACAGTGGGAAATAATATGTACCTCAACATCCTAAGAAAAAATGTACTCCAATGTGCCGAGAAGCTGGGAATCTGACATACTTTACTTTCTACCAGGACAACGACCCCAAGCATAAGTCGGGAATAGTGATGTCCTGGCTTAACTGGAACTGCTTCCACATGCTTATTTCACCGATCCTGTCTCCAGGCGTAAATATTATTAAGAATTTGTGCGATCTGCTGAAAAATTTAATTTTGAAGCATATCTAACAAAAAAGGATCTCAAAAATTCTCTACTGGATGAGTGGAGCAAAAACAGTCTAGAAACTACTCAGAAGCTGGTATCTTCCATGAATAGTAGGTATAGAGATGTTGAGGCTAAAGGATATCATACTAAGTATTAACATCCATATTTATAGTCTTATACATCAAATATTTAAAATTTTTAAGAATGCTTACACTAAGCTGTGACCGTTTTGTTTTCAGTTTTTGGCTATAAATATTAGTAAATATTAAACTTTAGGTAAAATTTTGTGTTTAATGGCTCTCATGTGTCCTTAATGTAACTGTTCAAAACAAGCCTTGACCTGAATTTACAAACGTGACCTAGCAAGTGGGAAAACCCTAGTTTATAACAAATATTAATTCTGGTGATTAATATAATGTATAATTAGTTTATGGCAGGCAAACTTGCCCGCATAATACAGGAAGACAGGATCAAAAAAAATTAATAAAAGATTTAAAGTACCATATTTTCAATTACTGAGGAAGAAGTGCCCAAAATCAATGTTAATTTTTTGCATTAACCTTGAAATTACCGCGTGGCCGAGAAAATTTAAAGTATACCTGAGTGCAAATTGATGCAGTGCAAGAGCGCAACATTTAACTGGCTCCGCTGCAGGCATATTCGGATCGTGTTGATAATACGATTTGGCAGTCAAGGGCAAATCCCGCGCTATTTTAACACTTGGATAATCACAACCGACTTATTGAGGACACGATTAGATTCGCTACAACCCCAAAATCACTGGTGCGAGAAAATACAAGTCCTTTGCCTAGATCAGCTAGTTCAGCTAGTACGCACAAATGAGAGGAAAAGGAAGGAATCCAAATTACTGGGGAATACGGGTTCAGTTCTGCGAACAGAGTTTGCCACATTTTGAAAGTACCTGTGCGCGACTTCGACATTAAAGAATTTTTAACAGCACCAACTTAAAAAAAAAAAAATGAATAGATAGTTGAGCAAATGCAACATTAGAGATAGTGTGCACGTATAAGTAGCACGATTTTAACTTTTGCATTAAACCACTGTAAACTAAGTGTGGCACGCGATCGAAAACATATTTAAAATAAAGCACCATAATTGTTAAACAATAATGCAGTTTTACATGTATACGGTTTTCGCAAGTTATGTATGAAAAAAAAGAGCTGCTCACTTAATTTAATTTAATTTAATTTACTATCTAAAATTGTTAAATTCCCTTTAGAGAAAAATGGATTTTTATCATCGCACAATTGTAACAAGTGGAAGGCCTTCAACTATGCTGTTAACAAGTGGGTGAGTCAAAAAAAAAAAAAAAAAATTATGTGCAAGAAATTTTTGTGAATGCAGAGAAAAAAAAATTAATTTTTTTTTATCAGTATTAAGCCAAACTAAATTTAAATCCAATGTAAGAAATGAAAAATGAATCCGATAGAAACATAGAAATAAAAAAATATGCATTGTGAACAGCGTGAGCGAATAGTAGTGTAGTTTTTTTGTTGAAACAAATATTAATAAATAAAGAGAATTTAAGGAAAAAAATTAATTTTTGTACAGGACCAAGTGGATCAAATGAAGTGCGAAAAAAAATTCAAAATAATTTTAATTTATAAGTTAAATTAGGATTATATGATAATGTGAGAGGTGTTTTCAAATGTGTATAGATATTTTAGTGCATTATGAATGTGTAAAATAAAAATAATGTTTCCTCGAAAGTAAATTGATTGTGTAGTTCGGTTTGTGAGTTTTCAGAACAGGTGGTATAAGAAAGCTCAAGGTAGGGTGGGTGAAGAGCTATACTGCACTAACAACAGCAGTGCGAACAGCAAGTTTTTTTGTGTCCGATTTAAATCAACTCAAGGTTTTCTTCTTTCTGTGTTCTTGGTTTTACGTTACTATTTTAAAATGGCCCACGGATTCAAAAAAAAAAAAAAATTAATATTATTCCGAACTGTACCTGTGTGTTTGTGTCCGAAATCGATTCAACGACCAAGAGCATTTAAAAACACAGGTACATAAATGAGTAGACGCAATCGACTGGTAAAGATCTCCTAGGTGACACCGAAAAAAATATAAACGGTAAGACTTAATGTGATTTATATTTTGGGAATCCCATTTTCTTTCTTTTTTGCAGATAAAATAAAAACAAAGGTGTCCATATTGTGAAAAATTGTCGGACATAGTTGGCAAAGAAGGATAGGAATTTGTTAGTTACTATTAACTTTTCTGAACACCCCTTTTTTTAAAAAACATAACTGCAATACGAGATCCTGATTCTTTGAGTGCTTAGACGCGATTGTGCTCTAACTAAAAGCACTTAGATCAGGCGACCACAATTTGGTACCACAATTTGAGCAAGCTGTCAAACCACCTTTTTCATTACAACATGATACAACTTTGCATGCTTAACGATTGCTCTCGCGTAAGCTCTACAGTTGGTTTTGAGTCAAAAGTAAGCTAAGACTGTCAGTTTAAAATTCTTCGTGCTACAAACTATACATGTGCTGCATAGTGAGGTTGAGTTATTTTGTTGCAGCGCGCCGTTTAAGTCGATCGAGTCATTGTAACAAATATTGCGAAAAAATATATATATTTTTTTAAAATGTGGCAACGCGAAATGTGCATTCGATTTCAATTATTTAACACCTTGTTTCAAAATTAACAACGCGAAAAATTGTTTGTGTGTGTTTGTGCTTGTGTTTGTTTGCATGTGTGGGTGGTGCAATCTGCCTTAAAATTTTGAATAGGTGCTTTGGATTGGTACCTTATAGCGTTAAACGTTTTGTCAAGAAAGTGACGCGATTACATTGTTGTTATACCCTACAACCATTTTTTGACTTTAATCGAGTGCTGGGCACAAATTACACCTTCCTTTGGATGTGCTAGCTGCTCCGTCTCTGTCAAGTTCACCATCACCAGAAGATGCAGCTCACCCTTTGACACATCGCACTGGGCGTGATACGTAACTTATCTTCACCTACATCGCACACATTTTTTTATTTAGTTAACATTAATGGTAAATAAATCACTTTATAAACGTATATACATATGTATGTATATGTTAGTCAACTCATTGACAACCAATATAGTAATAAGTTTATATTCAACTTTTGCACTTGCAGTAGCGATCTAAAATTAAAGAGCATTTCTGGCAAGCGTAAACTCAAGAAAATATCAGAAAGACTGGCATTTTGAAAATAAAATCATTAAGCTTTCTGCTAGTAAGCCATTAATCAGAAATAGTATGTTGTCATCACAGCAAAGAAGTTCTAATACTCTGATACCAAGGGTTGAAGAGAATGATGGTTTTGTGCAACTAAATGCCGAGTTCCTCCGTTGATCCACATTAGCAATTTAAACGCGACACCCATCATTGACGCGCCCTTCGTAAGCATTACATCTGCTTTACACCATAGTATTTCGCAGTCGGTTTTCCTAGTTAGGACTGATTAAAAAAATATATTGGAAAATTTACTAAAACCAATTATGATAATTTGTTTTAAAAGTAACATTACTGATTTGTTGCTACTGTGGTCTTGTTAAAAGATTTTGTAGGTTATAATTTGTAGCTTTTTTGTTTGTTCTGTATTCCATTTACTACGTTAAGCTGAGCTGTGAAGCTCACAACCGCTATTATCAAATTAATTGCAAGTCATTCAAACACTTGTAATGCGAAAAGTACAAAAATAACGCGCTAACAATCAAATGACCTTGATGGTAATAACTCTTTGTCATAAAGGAATGCAGCTTAGCCACTTTGGCAATTTGCTGATTTGCCAGCTGCCAACAACGGTGCAAAACCGGCTGGCGTCTGCATTTATCTAACAACCAATGAAACTATGTAATCCTACATACCGATTGAATTGTAAGTGTTAAAAATCAGTGTAAGACTTACTATAAATACATATATGATTTTTAAAATTACGATAATAATCATAAGTTGATTACAATTCATATTTGATCCAAACCAAAATACCATAAAGTAAAATACCGTAAGGGTATCTAACAATACAAAGTATAAGTGTGGGGACCAAAACCAACAATCAAGCTTGTTCAAACTGGTTTGCTTGAAAAACACACACATACGGGGAAGAGAGAGAGTGAGAGAATGTGTTCATGTGTCTGAAATATAAATAAAAGAATAACGGACAATACTCAATAAAAATTGGTTTTTGTTTTCGTTTACTGAATTAAACGTTGAGGCCCATTTCTACTCTTTCAGTTTACTGAACAATGAATAAAGCATAAAAAATATAAAACACAACAACCAGTGGTAGCTTAGGTACATATATTTTATTTAATTTGTTTTATTTAATCATTTGTCGTGGCTTTGCTATAAACACGTATTTTTATCCGATATTTTGTAATATGTATTTTTCGTAATGGTATTATATAAATTGCGTCGTAAAATAAATAAATGCATAACGCATAATAATTGTATTTTTTACAAAGGTCAAATTAACATATGTACATATACGAACCCCATGAAATGGGTAAAATAGGGTATCATGGTTTTGTGCAAAAGTAAGTAACAAGCTTCTCCGACCCCATAAAGTATATACATATGTGCATACATAAATATGTATATTCTTGATCAGCATCAACAGCCGAGTCGAAATAGCCATGGCCGTCTGTATATATGAACGCGCCGATCTCAGAACCTATTAAAGCTAGAGACTTCAGATTCTGGACATGAGCTTTTTCTACGAAAACAAAAGAAATAGGTTTTGTGTCAAATATATGATGTTGTATATGTATATATATTATATTCGAATATACATTTCTTACCTATTCAATAATGACTTAAAATTTCTTAAATGTTTGCATAAATACGACAATTGAAACATTTTTTTTTACATTTGTTTGGGAAACCTTATAAAAATCTGAATAAAAACGGATGTTTAGGTGCCTACTTGCAAAGCCGACTCTGCATGAGTCCTTTGAGGAACATCGCCAGCCAACTTTCTTGTAGATTGAAAATTGTGAAGATATGAAATTTATTAATTTTTAAAATTTATTATTAATTATAACTAGTTATGAAGATCATTGGGAGTTGTCATTAACTACAGTGGCTCAGAGCTTATTTCATTCAGCGTCGATCAACAATTTTAATTGCTCGCCATAAACTAATAACACTTTTTTTTTTTAAAAATTCAAATGACCAAAATGTAAATTAAAATATGACGGCAATAATATCTAATAAAGTGCCCTTATTTTGGGTCAGATCTTATTTCATTTGGTTACATTATGAACACCTGCAAAAAATTTTACTTCTATCAAATCAAATAATACTACTTTCTCCGACAAATAGTCAGCATTACCACCAGTATGCACATTACAACCGTGTCTTTGCCCATCACCACCATATCCAGTATTTGCAGGAATAAATTTAAAAATTAAGGATTTCAGATATCAGAAAGTGGAGGACTTATAGAAAAACCAACCACAGGCAAGGGAAATACAATCGAAGCTCAATTTCAGCTTTGGAGAAATGTTCAAAATATTGTTATTATAGATAACAATTCAATAATTTATAAGATTGTTTACATGCTAGCCAGATTTCAAGGCAAGGACATTCGAAGCTTATTTATATTTTGGATTCAAACTCTTTCTATCATTTTGTGTTTATACAAATGTATGTGCTTAAGTTTTTTAAGGCCGAGTATAGATGCACTGCGACCTAAAATATCTATTGTGCCTTCTTCTTGGCCAATAGCATCAGATCTAGATCTTGCATAAAAGTTAGTATTTTTAAAATATGCTTCCTGAATCATGTTACTTCCCGCTTATAATGAAGATTTTTCCCGAAAATGAAAACCATCCAATGTTAGAAGTGATGATCACCTTAACTACACAAGCGAAATACCAAAAAAAAAAAAAAACTATTAAGTCGAGTTTGTCAATTTCGCAAAACCAATCTTAAAAAACTAACACGACTGTAATCCCAGAGTGACTGGTCTTGCCTATACGAGTCTAAGGACTTTTTATTTGATTTATGTGTCTCAGTTGATAAGCCAAACAGCTAAACAAATTTTCATGACTTTCCCGGAAATTACCAATTCTTCAAAATCGAAAATCAAAAATTTATGAGTTGCAGAAAAACTGGCGTTTCCACAGCTAATTCCCTTAACTTGATGGCGGATCCAGTTGTTCAGTTCTCGATTCTTCGATAAAATAACCGCCAACATGGCACCATCATGTCGTATTGCCATACCCGTATCATGTCAATGAATCCAAACTAAAGCTATTGCATAAATTGCTTGCTTAATCATCTCCTATCTGCAACATCTTTTCAAATATATTATTTCACGAAACAAATAACTTCTTAGAATTTTCTTAATTTGTTATTAGATGTTATTTACACTGATTTTAGTAAGGTTTTTTATTTCTCAAATCACTATCTCTTTGTTTACAAATTATAACTTTTTGTGTTTTCAAACAAACTTCTTCTTTTGATCAAAGATTACTTAATTCTATGAAAGCAAAGGGTTTACTTCAAGGGTTTGCGGTAAATTCATTACCTCTGTAAAGTATTTTTTTAGAGGCATTCCCTTCGTTAACATAAACCGGTAAATTCATTAAAAAGGGCTTAAAATTTGAGAATCGTTTTGAATACAGAAAAGGAAAATAATTTATTATACTATAATTAACCAAATAGCTAGATTTTTTTGTTGACATTTTTTATAGTTTGGAGGTTATAGCTGTTTTATACCAAAGTAAGCAGTGAGATATTTTCGCCTAAATAAATAAATATGCTAACAGAGCAATATGTACGATCTTTGGCATGGAATGGATTGGAATGTTGTGGATTTGAATAATAAAGTTAAATAGGAAACTGAATAATTAAAATAGATCAAAAGAGCCGCCAGCAAAGGCAACTTTCACTGAGACAGCTAAGTTACACAGTGCGATGTGTTTATTTTATAAAATGTATTATTTATCAACTCACAAATTTTGTCATGAAATCTAAAACGCAAAGAAGGAAGCATATCCGATCCTATAAAGTCGATTAAGACATGTGTTTCTGTCCCTTTGTTTCAATTGGAATGGAAAATATTTGGAATGCCGAAGATAGGTTTCTCACTTATGTAACATTATAGTACTATTTTGCAGTCGGTTGCGCATGACTGCGAAATGTTCACTTGTTTATGTTGATGACGGCTTTTGCAGCTGGGCACCAAATTGTAAACCAAAACTTTAAGTAACAGCAAGCGGCTATAATCCGTTGGCCAAACACGTACGTACGTGTATGTACGTGTCACCCTTTTTCTGTGCAGGTGTGTGTTTATTTGTATATACATATCTCCATCAAAATTGCGTCAAAGAAACTTATTAAATTTCACGTGGAGCTCGTTAAATTATCGTGATTAGAAAGTTTACGCGTGCGCTTTGAATACCGCATAATATGAATATTTGTATAATACAGTGATCCCTCCAAGGAATGAACCCTCGATTACAAGAACCACTCATAAGATTGAGCAAAAACTTTTTAACATTGACAAAAATTTAACAAAAATAATTCCATTAAAAATGTGTTAATGTATTACAAGCTAAATTGTTGCAGATTTTTGGGGGACGTAACAATCATCTGGTGACTCTTGTTTAAAAACTGTCAAAGGTATATACACTGATACAGAGCTTAAATAGACCGGTGTCAAATAAAAAATTTAAAGTGCTATAAAGTTTAATCAAGGAAAAAAACGCAAAATGTTTAAATGCAAATTAGTTTTATAGTATATCACGTTTGAAATACTATTTTTAGTTTTTATAAAAATATTAAGTAATTAACTAAAATTAGTTAAAAACTGAAAACATACCCATACAGGTGAGAGTTTATTTTTAACAGTCCTAAAAAATTATCATATTTGGCGTATAAAAGCTTAAATAAGGATGTTAATACCTAGTATGATATTCTCTAGCCTTAACAACTTCCCTTAACCTATTATTCATGGAAGTTACCAGATTCCGGATAGTTTCTAGACTGATCTTGCTCGACTCGTCCAGTAGAGCATTTTTGAGATCCTTTGGGTCATTGTCCTGGTAGAACCAGAAAGTACTCGGGATTCCCAGCCCAAGTACCGAGAACTTTTGAGTACTTTTTTTTAGGATATTGAGGTACATATTATTTTCCATCTTGAATTTGGACGCGCTTTCGAAGTTGACTGTGTGCCTGCAATCCAAATCCTTGTCCAAGTGGATTTTAGGGCACTTCATTCCAGTGCCTTTATTTTTTGCTTTTATAAAAAGTTTCTTCCATTAGGCATTAGGTTAGGTACTTTAAATGGCTATTGGGCACATTCGCGAGATATGGTGATTGCAAAATCATACTTCATCTCATTGGCAAGCGATCTGGCAAAAAAAATTTGGACTTTTATTGATCCTTCTGATTATAATTCGCTGTGCCCTTGGAGCTTATGCCCTTTTCATACGAATTTCACAGCGAAAATACACCAAAAATGGAAGACGCCAACACTTGTTTGACAGTTGAATTTTGTGCCTTTGTTAGTATTTTTAATGTTTCTTTGTTAATGTTTATGTTATTTAAGTTCTGCTTAATGTGTTTAAGAGATAATTAACTGAATAATTTATAAAAATCAATAAAAATATTTTAAGCAACGGCCAGTGTGACCGTATATCTCTAAAGTGAAAATATCAAAATTTTTCACTGAATGAAAACAATTTCTTGACAAACTGTACATATGTATGTATATACATACTTGGTCACACAGTTGCCATTTGAGAGCGCATGGTGCGAGTGTATATCATAAATCCATTTTCATATGACTATTTTGTTAAGCAGTAACCGGTTACCAGTTGTATTTTTAGAAATTTGTATATTTAGTTAAACATGAATGAGTATTCAAATATTTCGCAACCGGTCGGACTACATTTTTTTTTTGTTACTCCTATTATTTCGAGTAGCGAGAGGCGTTGCATAAATGCTTATGTATTGGCTATAATCGATACACATCAACAAACTAAAGTGAAAATGTTGCAGTCGGACACAATCGACTTCAAAACACTTGTTTTTTCGTTTTTATTGGCTTGAGTGGGGGACTAGGTAGGGCAGGTGGATTCGTTGTGGCTCTTGCTCAAACAATGTAAAAGACATCGGTATTGCCTAAAAATAACATAAATAACTTTTAATAAAGAAGACAGGGAATCCATCTATATTTTCTCACCGAATTTGGTGACTTCAGTTCAAAAACTGTGAGAGTAACAATCCCCAGTAAATTGTAACGAACATTTGAAGCAAACTTGCAATGCATATGGTATAGGATCGAAACCTCTAGCACGCAGAGCTCCTAAGATCGACGCGTTAATACGGCCAGACAGAGAGACACGCGGATATGGCTACATCGCTGCAACGAGTAGGTATATGATAGAGGTAAATTTTCATACAATGATTTTGTGCCAAAATTTTTTTGAGATCAGAACCCACAGCTCTTCGTCTGTCGAGCCGAACGCGCTCTCAGCACTCTCATTCAATTGTAATATGCTTGCGATGCAGAGTGGCGGTCGACGGAGAAGGTTGGTTCGCGCCGCTTTGCTGTTTATATGAGTATGCGTACAGTACGTACGTGGGTTCTGATGTGTTCAATGTGGGTTCTGATATTTTCGATGTGGGTTTTCAGAACTTTACTTGAACTTGCCGCAATGTTTATGATGATGATGATTACTTTTTATTACAGGTGCTTAATTTTATTTTTATTTATTTTATTCCTTTTCAAAATTAGTAATAAAATATATTGTTAAAAAATAAATTGAAATTTAATTATTAAAAAATAAATTTAATTTGTTTATAAAAAAAATAAATTTAATTAATTATTTAAAAAGTTGATTTATTTTATTTAAAGAAATTTTTATTACATTATTAAAAAAATTTATTTATGATCTCGACATAATTGCACTTTGAATACTCTTTCGGAGTTTACGTGCATCTGTATGGCAGCCACATTGACAACATGTTTGCTATTGCCGTAAAAGAGTATTTGTAGGTGACCGTAGTAGTTTATCAAGCAATAATTTTCGCTACGCAATTGCACTTTGAATACTCTGTTGCAGTTCATGTGCTTCTTTATACATGTGCATGGCAGTTGCGTAGACAAAATTGCTTGCTGGTGTCATAGAATCAAAAGTGAAGAGAGTATGTATGACCAGAAATAGCAAAACTGAAATTTGGCTGGCTTGGAAGTTCGTATATTTTCTAGGCTCTTGAATGCAGATATTCATATGCGACAAATTGTCTATTGAATTGGGAGACAATATTTATTAATTTATAACAATTTGATACTGTATATTTGTTAATGTAAAATGTAAATTGTTTGGACAACATAATAAAATAAAATATCTAAGACTATATAATAAAAAATATTTAATATGTACAAATTTATATATATTTTATATATACATATATGTACAGATGTATAAAAACTATATAAAAAAAAATATTCAACCCTAGAACTCGATACCTCTTAAAAAGTCATATTATAAATGCTGAGGCAGGTCACAACAATTCAAGTTGAATTTTCGTCCATGCGTTCAAATTTAATTTTGGTTTTGTCTTTGACCGCTTCCAGCAGAACCAAAGCGCACATATACAATTTTTAAATGTGTGTGCACACAACATCGCGTCCGCCATGAGCAAAATTACAAAACCCTTGAAAATTTGTCTTTTTCTCCGTGAATACACACATTCATACACACACACAGTCTCACAGCAAGCTTGCTTGCTTCATTAAAAATAATGAACTGACAGGTGACAGTTGGATACCCTTTTAAAATATAAATGAGCTTTCTTATATTTAGTTTGTCAACATATGTTTAAAAATTATATAATTTCATTGGCATAAATTGTCGCTTAATTAACATTTCGGATAACGCTACAGATAGTTCAAAAGCATTAAATCTTTTAATGTTATTTATGAGTTGGGTAGCAACCCGGAAAATGTATCTAATAAGCTTGCTCATTATACTACTTTTGTTTTGCGTTGCTGCATCGATACAAAGATTTCTGATTGTTGTTGCTGCTTTTAAAACTAAATATGTGTTTCAAACAAGCAGCAAATAACAATGGGTTCTTATATAATAGCCGATTAAATTATTTATTAATATTTAAATAAATTTTTTTTAATAATGTAATAAAAATTTCTTTAAATAAAATAAATCAACTTTATTTAAAATATTTAATTAAATTTATTTTTTTTATAAACAAACTAAATTTATTTTTTAATAATTAAATTTATTTTTTAACAATATATTTTATTACTAATTTTGAAAAGGAATAAAATAAATAAAAATAAAATTAGGCACCTGTAATAACAAATAATCATCATCATCATAAACATTGCGGCAAGTTCAAGTAAAGTTCTGAAAACCCACCCCGAAATTATCAGAACCCACGTTCGTAAAATGCATACTCATATAAACAGCAAAGCAGCGCGAACCAACCTTCTCCGTCGACCGCCACTCTGCATCTAATCGCAAGCATATTACTATTGAATGAGAGTGCTGAGAGCGCGTTCGGCTCGACAGCCGAAGAGCTGTGGGTTCTGATCTCAGCAAAATTTTGGCACAAAATCGTTGTATGAAAATTTACCTCTATCATATACCTACTCATTGATCGCTGGTAATGCTGATTAAAAATATACATACACGGTCTCACAGCTTATTTCATTACCCTAATTTGAGGTCGCTTATTTCAAAATGGACACAATTTTTATCATAAATTTGAATATTTTAGTTATAATTAGACGAATCCTAATCAATTTATTTATATCCTGCATCACGGGTGGCACAAGCAAAAAAGGACTATGGGAAAATGGACTACCATTGGACAATGAAAACTCATCCTGGAAACTTCAAAAACGGATATTCACATCGCCAAATAGCCGAGATGCTCAATCTGAGAACCTCAGCTGTGCATAAGATCCTTCAGCGCTTTATCCCCGCAAGTCGAATAGACGACAAGGGCAGAACAGCACTAAACAAGGTTTTCGCCAAAGAGGATGAGCGCAAGAAGCCCTTTATAAGCACAAGAAATAGTCTGACGTTCGCCACAACCCTTTTGGACAAGGATTTAGATTACTAGAACATTGTCATTTTTGCAGACGACTCAAAATTTAAAATTCTGGGATAAAACAAACAAAATAATTTTGTTAATTTTGTGATTACAATGGACAATAATATTAACCTTAATATATGTATGTTATTAATGTAAATGTACATTAATATGCTAATACTAAGCTAACAATAAAAAAATAAAAAAACTTATGAAAAAAAAGACCAAAGTTACAGCTAGATAGCTCTAAAGCCGAGGCATTAGTTTGCCTGGAAACTGACAGAGATACGAAACGAAAACGACTTAGCTCGCGGTCCTGATCAAGAATATTTGTATACAGACCTATGATGCCGGAAATGATTCATTTTTGTATTACACGTTTCATGGCAAAATTATAATACACATTTCAAATGCATAAAAATACTGTCAAAATCAAGAAGATCGGGCCACAACAAATGCACCGTATACAAATGCAAGATGTTTAATATGTAGCATGCCGAGTATAACTTCCTTACTTGTTTCGTTTTCAATCGAATTATAGGTGAGCTTCAAAATAATACTTTTTGTGCATTTGAACATACGAAATTTATTTACCAACCTTAATGAAATTCTGTGTTGATTGAGAGCTCATTTTTAAAATTTATATATTTGTTATTTCTCAGATACCAAATGTCATTAAGGTATGAATATATTGATTTTATGCGTTATAGTGTTTTGCTTGGACACCCTTAGCTTTAAGTCAAAAAACTTTGCAAATATCTTGGAACATTTCTGGCTCATACGAAGGGGAGCTTCACCTGGGTAAGACGTTTGGATGACACTCATGCGGCCCATAGACCCCACATTTAACAATTTAATATATCTCCCATAGCTTTTAAGCTAGAAACAAAATGCAATAGGTAGATAGCTGGTGTGATTATATAAAAACGGAACTGACTATATCCTTTTAGGTAAAGTCACGAAACTTGCTGGGAGCATAGTCCCCAAAGACTTGCATGATTGGGGACCGCGCTCACGTCTTCCGCCTTCATACAAACCGTTTCAAACAAACTGTTTGTTAAATTTTTCTAGCTCTTATCCTGGCTGATATTAATAGTATAACTTTTCACGTGCCTTAAACCCTGTTTAGTAACAACAGTTTAACAATTAGTAACTGTTGCTTTTTTGCCAACTAACTACATAGTACATAGATCTCGCTTAGTTTTCAGATATTTTTGGGGTCGAGTTAAAAAAACTTTTGGTAAACAAGCCTCCGTATAAGACTTTTTTTTTTAATTTGTGTTATGATCCAATTATCTGTTTTACAACCAAAAACAAAAAAAAACAAAAGCGCTTTTCTAGAGATTTGACTATATCTTTAAAGTCACCATGGTCCACATATCTTAACATTATTAGTTACATTACATAAGTACTTGCGGATACTGCGGGTTTTATAAAGTCTTAACTGCTTAAAAGCTGTGTGAAAATTTCTCAGCGGTTGAGAAGAATCACAATGGGAAAAATCTCACGCATGAATCTCCCAAACGCAAAAGGCGCAATGTTGTGTTGTCGTTGGATCCAAATATGTCTGAACACGTTCCAAGCAAAATTGATCCAAAAAATATAAGTAATTTAAAATCACCTTCGGTTCCTCCTCTAAATTCGGTCGAGATGCAAAGTGACAATAAAACTTCTCCCCCTAACTTAACATCAGAGGATGTCAAGGTCTATAACACGGCCAAATCAAAAGCCAATTTCACGGTGGAGAAATTCAAATTCCCGTATAATCGAAATATCTCGTCCTTTAAAATCAGTGTTTCGAGCCAAGATTTGAGAACTATATGTTGCAAAGAGTTTTGGCCGGAGCATATAATAGTGAAAGAATACACTGCCAGAAAAAAAATCGATCTCCGATTGTATCTCCCCCCCCTCCAGCAGTTGTATCTACAAATCTTCCCGTTTCTTATAGTACAAAAAACTAACAACTTCTTTATTACTTGGCTATCAGAATGTAAGAGGTCAATGTAGTAAAGTCAGTAGTTTATTCCTTAATAGCCAATCTTTTCCTTTTACAGTCATTGCATGTACCGAAACTTGGTTAAGGCAAGACATTCTTAGCTGTGAAGTTCTAACTAACACTAACTGTATATATAGAAAAGACCGTACTCTTCAACGTGTGGGAGGGGTGCTTATTGCTGTTGAAGTAGATTATTCTTCGGAGACAGTAATAGTAGGTGGCTCCATAGATAGAATTTGTTGGTGTAAAATTAAATATTAACGGCTTTGGGATTTTTATTACTTTCTCTTACATACCCCCTTCCTCTAAAAACTCTATTTACAATGCTCATTTGTCAGCTAAATTGTCAGTTTCTTGCATGCTTCCTGATCTTGATATCCTTGTGGTATCTTGTGATTTCAATATTGTTGAAGTTACGTGGATTTCTTGTTCCGACTTTGGCGCCCCGACCCCTTCGGTTCAGAATGAATTTTTAATTAATTTACTTGGGGTTTCATTGAGTCAAATCAATGATATCCCAAATTCTCTTAATAAAATGCTTGTTTTGGATCCATCCTCCTCATCCATTACCCGATCACAACCAATACCTTATAGAGAAGATTTATACCACCCAACGTTGGAGGTGTCGATCCCTTTAACCTACCGGGTGCTATGCCCCAGTAGAAAATTTAAAGCTGAGTTCGACAATTTCGAAACACCGATTTTGCAAAACTTACTAGGCTTTTATTCCTGACGGACTGGTCTCCCCTCTGCGGGTCTCACAATTTGAACGTGGCAATCGGTTCTTTATATAACACTTTAAATTGATTATTAGATTTGTGTGTCCCTTATGGAAAGCCAAACAGGTCAAACAAACCTGTGGGGCTTACCAGATAGTAGACAATTCTTAAAAATCGAAAATCAAAACTCTACAAGAACGTTAGAATGTTCTGCATACTTGATTGCTCGTTCCAAATTTTCAGTCCTAAATAACCAATGTTATAGGAATTAACTGACTAGGTGTAGGTGTTTTTTGATTTCGTAAATACGAAGCACAAGTCTTCGACATTGCCATCAAACATATTCTTTGAAGAAATTAAAGCCAACTCAGATCACGCCATTGCCGATTTATTAGCTAAATTTTTTCGCCATGCCTTACCCCTATCAGCTTAATGGTTTTAATTGCATTTTTATACCGGAAATCACAGAGACTGCACTACTTTGTGAACTTCAGGTTGTTAAGCCTATATTTTCGCTAGGACCTAATGGAGTACCGAGCTGTGTGCTTAGTTACTGCGCTCAGGGTCTTTTAAAACCATTGCATAAATTGGTTAGTTTTTTCGTGGAGTTATACTCTTTCCCAAAAATTTGGAAAGAGTCATATATTATTACTTTGCATAAAAAAGGAAACAATCTAATGCTAAAAACTATAGAGGTATCTCCAAGTTGTCTGCTATCCCTAAGATTTTTGGGAAACCTCTGATCTTCACCATCTTTGTAAATCTATGATTTCACCGTGCCAGCGCATGAATTCAGAAAACAAAGATTTTCCACTACTCACATGCTAGAATTCACATCATTTGTCACTAAGGGCTTTGAAGAAAAGATGCAAACTGATGTTAATTACACTGATTTCAGTAAGGCTTTTGACACTGTAGGTCGTAACATTTTAATTTATAAGCTTCAACTTTTGGGCTTTCCCAATAATCTCATTCTTTGAATTAAAGTATTATTTAACCTTTAGAGTCAAAGGGTATTTTTTAATGGCTCACTTTCTAAAGCGATTCAGGTAACTTCTGGTGTTCCTCAAGGAAGTCACCTTGGACCGTTACTATTTACACTTTTTATAAACTTCCGTCCGTAATAAATCACTCTCGGGTGTTAATGTATGCTGATGATGTAAAATTATACATTTCAGCTGCAACTCTTCTGTCTGGTCATAAACTTCAAAGTGACTTAGACAATTTTCAAACTATGTGCAGAATAAATTTATTGCATCTCAATTGAAGTAAATGTAAAATATGTCTTTTTATAGACGAATGCCCTTTTCATACCCTTAACCCATGAAATGGGTAAAAAAGGGTTTAATATTTTTGTGCAAATGTATGTAACAAGCAGAAGGAAGCTTCTCCGACCCCATAAAGTATATATATTCTAGATCAGCATCAACAGCCGAGTCGATTTAGCCATGTCCGTCTGTCCGTCTGTCTGTATGTATGAACGCGTCGATCTCAGGAACTAAAAAAGCTAGAGTCTCCAGATTTTGGATATGAGCTCTCCTAATCCCTAGGCATAGCAAGTTTATTTAAAATTTTCGATAACTTTTCAGGTTTACGATATACACATGTAATCGATAACAAAAAATTCTTGAATTTCAAAAAACTGAAAATGAGGATTGAAACTAGAAGCAAAATAATGAACTTCTGTGAAAATTATTATAAAATTATTATTTCATTAAAATCGGTTAAGAAACACCGGAGATATGAAGCCATCAAGCATTGGTCCAGTAGTACATGCACATATGTGTATGTCTGTCAGCCCGACCGTCTGTATGATCAAGGATTAAGGGTATCTTCTAGTCGTGCGTACTCGACGAGAGCCTTCTTACTTGTTCAATATATATCTTCTGAATAACCACTTGATCGGATAGAAAGGGTTTAGGATTTGGGTAATCTAATGGACCCAAAGTTTAAGTTCGACAAGCATATATCTGCAATTGCAAATCGTGCATCAAGTGCCTTGGGGTTAATTAAGCGCTGGTCGAAGGAATTCGGCGACCCCTACTTAACAAAAACCATGTATGTGTCTCTTGTGCGACCGATTCTCGAATATGGATCTTGAATATTGTATCCCAAATACAGGATTCATCAGGATAGAATAGAATCGGTGCAAAAACAATTTCTGCTCTTTGCTCTTTGGGGCCTTAATTGGAATAATTCTATTAATTTACCTTCCTATCATAGTAGACTTTTACTAATAAACCTTCCCTCTCTCTCTAACCGTAGAACAATGCTTGCAATAACCTTTTTTCATAAATTAATAAATGGTGAAATTGATTCTTTATTACTAATCAACCAAATTAACTTTGCAGTTCCTACTAGCAATACTAGAAACTTTGTACCTATAGCTCTTCAACCCTGTTACAATAACTATGCTATCAATAACCCCTTTCGAAACTTATGTGCAACATATAACGATCTTTCCTATTTAATACATAATGCCATAATGCCACATGAAGCGGTTTATTATTTTTTTATTGAAGTATTTCTCATTTACAATGCCAAAATACTTTAAAAATATTTGAAACATTAGGAAATATTGTTGATGTAATCTTATTCTTCACAAGAAGCTGAACTAGATCCTAAGCATGATATATTGGTAAATTTTTAAATAATTACTCGATAAACGCCAATTGGGGAGTTATGTTATATGACATTTAAAAAATGAACTTTATTAATTTCTAAACTTTTATGTGGATTTAATATTTAGTAACATTTAAAATATAAGCAGATATAAGCAGAACGAAGCATCTTCTACTCCCGAAAGTATATTTTCTTAAATATCAATAGCAGCCGAGTCTGTTGGTCCGTCAATCAGTTGGTGCACGTGTCTGTCTGTCTGTATAATAGCACCGATGTCAGAAATTTTAAGAGATCGTAAGATTTGGAATATTAAAACAATTTAATCAGATTTAGTTGGAGCTGCAGTTTGAGAAAAATGGAGAATCGCGTGCAAAAAGTCTTGCTATACAAAATTACTAACAAATATTTCAACCTTTTTCTCTTTTCAGTATCAGAAATTTTGAAAACAGTTGCTAATTGATTGTGTATTTTTGGAAGTGCTCAAATAAAATATAAATTTTTGGTACCTGTTTAGGGCACAAGTATAATTAAACGTTTGTTGTCTTTTGCTATTTAGTAATTCCATTAAGCTAATGCAATACCATGCAAAAATTGCAAGAAACAAATTATAAAACAATTAACCGCAGAAAAATGCCTTTTAATATTAGAGGTAAAGGAATGTTCAACGCTATTCGCCTGTTTTCTGCAGCTCTGCTTGTGTTATTCTTAAGTAGCCTGCAGATCGATCTTGGGACTGATGCACATGTGGCTCTAACATATCCACCAGCTCGTGCGTTAGATCTCGATTTCTTGGACAACTCTCGCACAAAGGCCCCTTGCGGTATGCCCAGAGGTAAGTGTATTATCCACCCATTGGTAGAAATTCTATTAAATTATTTGTATACGTCGACACTCAAAATAAAACTTTATTTTAACAATTGATGTATTTTGTTTTTTTGTTGAGTCACTGACTAGTTGTGGTTAAGTTCAATATTGAACATTATATGCTTCTTAATAATCATTAAAAAAAAAGAAAATTTGAAAGTACCACTTTCTAGAATCCACAATTGGTGGACGCATCTAATGTTTTTTTTTCTCACCCGATCAAATATACCTGACTTATTTAGTCACTTTCGTATGAACCATGAACTTACGAGATTTTTAATCTGGGAAAACTTTTTAAAATGTATTTTTCGTCTGGTTTTTTAATTTTAAGGCCTTAATAACCTTAAAATAATATTTTTTTTGGAATTTTGAGAAAAGTAAATTTTAATGGTAGTTGAACCACTTTATTTTTTTGCTTTTCGGCTATATGTTTTACATTTTTTTTTTAACTTATTGGAAGCACTAAAAATAATAATTCTGAATAATCAAATAGAATTAAATTGTGTGTTACAAAGTACTAGTAAGCTTGTTGTCAATGTTGTAAGATAATAAAGTACAACCAGCGATGAGCTATACGTAGATGTGCCAAATCGCAAATTTCCCTATTTATCCACCAGGCGATCTTTCAGTTTTTTTTGGTGGATTACGCATCAATTCACCAGAGGTATGTATACTGCTGCCTTCGCCATGCTGAAAAGTACCAATAATCGCGATCATTATTGCTTGTGTGCCTTCATGTAGGGTTTCTTGTCCCATAAACAACTACTACGGTCAACTACGAATACTCTTTTAAGACTCTATCAAATGCATATGCCAGGCAGATGCACGTAAACTCCGAAAGAGTATTCAAAGTGCAATTATGGCGAGATCATGAATGTTTGTGTGTATTCTGTAGGTAGCAAAATGCTTTTGTTGGCACGCTTTTGTTTGAGTATTCAAGATCGCAGAAAACTTGCCTGTCGCGACGCAATTGCACTTTGAATACTCTTTTGCAGTTCATGTTCTTCTTTGCACATCTGCATGGCAGTTGCGTTGACAAAATGGTTTGCTAGTGTCATAGAATCGAAAGTGAAGAGAGTATGTATGAACAGATATAGCAAAACTGAAATTTGGCTGGCTTGGAAGTTTGTCTTTTTTCTAGGCTCTTGCAGAAATTGATATGCGACAAAATGTTAAATATTTTCCTTCAGCATCTTATATACATTTAAGATAGGTAACAATTAGACAAATATTATTCAAAATATGATTATAATTTGTTATGCGCTTTAAATAAATAATTTAATAATTTATTTAAAATATGTAATAATAATGTATAATATATATGATTTAATATGAATATATATAGATAGATATAGATATAAATAATTTAAATGTATGTTGAAAATGATTTTAAGCTAATTAAATCATCATCATAACAGTTGAGGCAGGTCAATGAATATCCAGACAAGTGCTAAGCGCACTTATTAATGTGTTTACATACATGCACTTGTATACACACATATTCATATGCAGCGATTGGGGTGAGAAATAAAAAATCGAATCGAAGCCCAGCGAACAGAAAAGTGAAACAAATTCTGACATACATATGTACATATATATAGACATACGCATATACATACGTCTAGTGATATTTTCTGCTTTTCAGCCTGGCGAAGGCAGCGCCAGGCCCAAGCAGAATGTGTGTATACGTCGGTATACATACGGCTGGTGATATTTGCTGCTGTTCAGCCTGGCGAAGGCAGCGCCAGGCCCAAGCAGAATGTGTGTATACATACGTCTAATGATTTTTGCTACTGTTGAGCTTGGCGAAGGCAGCGCTAGGCCCAAGCAGCATGTGTGTATATGCCGGTATACGGCATACGTCTGGTGATTATTGCTACTTTTCAGCATGGCGAAGGCAGCAGTATACATACCTCTGGTGAATTGATGCGTAATCCACCAAAGAAAACTGAAAGATCGCCTGGTGGATAAATAGGGAAATTTGCGATTTGGCACATCTACGTATAGCTCATCGCTGGTACAACCAATTAAAGAACTTATCAAAATATACACCTACCCTCTGTACTAATTATGTACTTGATCTATCGGTTGGACATTTAGTTAAATGTTTAGCTTATTCGTTTTGTTTTATTTTTTTCAGAGATAGTAAGCTCTGAAAAATCATTATATATTTATAAATAATAACTAAATATGTTTTACTTGAAACGTATAGTATAGCTTATTTAATTCAGTATCAAGCAGACAATTTTAATTAACTGCCATAAACTAAGTATAAATTATATTTTAATAATTCCAATATCCATGTTAGACACATATATTAACCACCAAAATTTATATTTTGCCGCAATAAGTTTTTTCAAACGTGATAAAACATGAAACAAATTGGAATTTAAACATTTTGCGTTTGTTTCCCTGTTTCAGCTTTATAGCACTTTAAATGTACCTGACACCATTCAAATTAAGGTCTGGTTCAAGTTGTGGGTGCTGCTTTGTGCTATGCTAATTTAAAAGTCAGCTCATCGCTAATAATCGGGTAAATAGGTACTCATGTAAGGTGTGTTGACATGACTACCAGTGCAAATAGTACTGATATATGTAGGTCCAAA
The DNA here is from genome assembly GCA_035044645.1 of Scaptomyza parva. Taxonomy (NCBI): domain Eukaryota; kingdom Metazoa; phylum Arthropoda; class Insecta; order Diptera; family Drosophilidae; genus Scaptomyza; species Scaptomyza parva. Next base: position 41,623 of record JAWNNT010000118.1, read on the forward strand.
GTAGGGAACTAGAAAAATAAATATTTTTTATTAGTTAAATGCATTAGCAAAACCTACTGAAATTTAATTTATTCTTATTACTTTGATGTTTTTGGTAACTGGTTCAGCAAGCAAGACATTATTAGTTGCATTATTAAGACAAGTGGGTAACAAAATGACTTTGTTTTTAGTAGTTCGGCTTACAAACTATCTTAATAGTTAGTGTGTGAAATCGCAATCAGTAGCAGGGGGAGGAAGTTTGCCGAAAATTAAAATGTGGACAAAATATTTAATGAAGCAATTAACTAAAGAAAGATATTTTTTACTACATGTAGGCCAAAAGACAACGTACAGTTGCTGACCACTTGCAATTGTTGAAATAAGGTTGGGGTCAATGTAAAACCGGAAATCACTCGGATTTCCAGCTTCTCAGGGAACTCGGGCATCGAAGTATTTTTTGCGCAAAACCCGGAGCACATCTTCCGACCAGCAGTCTTTTTCCATTACGTTCTGCACCAGTTGATTCAGATTTTAAAGTGTTCTAGGACGAGTTGTCGATGTTTAATAGTAGTCCGCTTTCCCTTGGGTGTTTTTGGCTTATTTTAATCGAGATCGAGAATATAACTAAACAGACTACGATGCAGTGCGCTATTTATACCAAAACATCGTTTTTTTTTGTTAAATTTTGGCTTATATAACCTGCATAATATAACCTCTTAAAATAAGTTGTGACAGGGTACTTTATTATAGGACCCGACCTAACAAGCTGGAAAACCCCAGATTATTGCGGTCATATATTAATTCATATTGTTAATTGGAATTTTAGAAAAATAATGTGTAATTAGTTTATGGCAGACAATAAGAATTGTTGTTCGATACTGTTTTCATGATAAAATAAAGAACTTTAATTGGAAAGCTCTAGTCGAGTTTTACCCATTTTATGGGTCGTGAGTTGCATCAACAGCCGAGTCGATATTGCTATGTCCGTCCGTCTGTATGTATGAACGCCTCGATCTCAGAAACTATAAAAACTATGGGACCTAATCCCAGAAAAATTTTGAATTTCCAAAATTTTAAAATTGAAAGCATTAACATAATAATAAAAATCTGTGATATAAAATCTGTTGAGAATATTCGGAGATATGAAAAATTAAAGTAAATCAACAAGAATACAGTAGTGAAGGTTAAGGTTTAACGGTATCTTCTAGTCACGCTTACTCGACTGGAGCCTTCTGACTTGTTATACCCTTAACCCATGAAATGGGTAAAAAAATGTATAATGGTTTTGTGCAAAGTTTGTAACAGGCAAAAGGAAGTTATTTCGACTCCATTAAGTGCATATATTCTAGATCAGCATCAACAGTGGAGTCGATTTAGCCATGTCCGTCTGTCCGTCCGTATGATTGAACGCGTCGATCTCAGAAACTATAAAAGCTAGAGACTCCAGATTGGATATACGCTCTCCTCATCCCTAGGCATAGCAAGTTTGTTTCAAATTTTCTATAACTTTTCAGGTTTACGATATACACATGTAATTGATAAAAAAAAAAAAATTAACTTCAAAAATTTTAAAATATAATTGAAGCTATTAACAAAATAATAAAAATCTGTGACATTTTTGATTAAAATCGGTTAAGGAACACCGGGGATATGAAGCCATCAAGCATTGGTACAGAAGTACACAGCCATATGTGTGTACCTGTCAGCCCAACCGTCTGTTCGTCTGTATGGTCATGAATTAAGGGTATCTTCTATTCGAGCTTACTCGACTAGAGCCTTTTAACTTGTTTTTATTTGTAATGTTGCATTTTAACTGCCTTTACTTATCATGCTTGTATCTTTTTAAGTTGAATACTGGGTATCATTATAGCAACTATAGCAACTTGTGTATGGACTGAAAACTATTTGCTGTACTGTTATCGCACTGATATTATGCAATAACTGTGCTTGCTTGTGCGAATATGAAATTTGTCTACAGTACAAAAATCTTGTCTTGCGTTGATGCCGGGGGGTCAACCCCCCGTGTGCTTATTTGGTTTGTTGGACTTGTTAGTTCGCTGGCTTCCTGTATGTACAATTCTTCCGATTATACGCGTAATTTGCAATGTTAGAAATTAGTATGCTGCTTCCACCCTAACCCAACTCTTACCCATAACTGGGTTGAAAATAAATCAAAGGATATTATGTTATTCACAAAGTTTTTTTAATAAGCAGAAATTCGATTTAAGATTTTGCGATTTCAAAAAGCGAATTAACTTTTATGGTTTGGCTGGCAACATGCCTACATATACATACATATTTCATTTGATGTTCATTGCGTAAAGCAACATAGCGGACTCCTATATTTCGGTTAACTGAGGTACTTCGTCGCTTTGTTTTGCTGAAGACTCCGCAAAATCATGTGTTGTGGATCCGGGGTTAAGTATGTACAACCAAACCTAAGCAATGTATAATCATTTTCTGCTTTGTATAGTATAGTTTCTTTTTTCATTATATGTTTTTATATAACTGAAAATCCAAAAGATAATTGTGTACTCTTCATTGCTCTTTTTATCTTATTGTCGTATCAGCGCAACTTTTAAGCAGAACCGTAATGAAATTGTGAAATTAGATAAAATCGCATGTGAAAGGCAAAACAAGAATTAGTGATGCGCAAGCAATGACGGTATGAATTACGTTAAATTTTGCTTAAATTATTTTTTAGTTGCTGCTGCCTCCGATATTCTCCGCTTTGGAAGTGCGAGGGTTTCAACCGACTTGGTCTCAAGGGGTAGCACAGCGAGTAATAGTGCTTTCAACTCGGCCGAGACGCCACTGAAGAGGTGACACGCTGTCATCGTTCAGTTGACAACGCTTGAGCTGGTCATCAGGTTAGGTGTCGATGATTGCCACTTTGAACGTTCTTGAAGAGGTGATATGTAGCTGGTGCTCCATTTGCGCCAGAATGCTCCAATTAAAAAATTACCAGGAGTGAGAACTTCTAAGTTCTAAGAAATGGGACAAAGAGGTCGTGAGTTTAACATTGCTGAAATTTCGCATATAAGGGTACGAAGTTGATTAAATGTGAGAACGGATTTTCCAACGACGCGATAGAAATGGTGTTTGGCAGATTTTACCACAGCCTCCCACAAACCACAGAAATGAGGAGACCGAGGTGGAATAAAGTTCCAGGTGATTCCGATTGACAAGCAAAAATTCGAAAACTCCTTCATATGAGGGTCACTTAAAAACAGTAGCCTCAACTCGCTCAGTTCATTTCGCGCTTAAACAAAGTTTGTTGCCTTGTCCGACCAGATTGAATTAAGTTTGCCTCTAATTCCGATAAATCGCTTCAATGCAGCGATAAACGATGAAGTTGACAAATCATCCACCAATTCCAAAAGTAGTGCTTTGGTGGAAAGGCAAACTAATATTGAGATGTAGCTCTTTGTGGGCGGCCTGTTCCTGACTTCTGACTTGATTAAGAAGGGTCCACAAATATTAAATTCCAGTTGTGCGGAATGGGCGGCCTAGTTGCTCTCGATCTGGTCGGTAACGAAGCCATGATGTGCTCGAGAAGTCTGGGCTTCATGCGAAAGCAACGAATGCATTTGCTGATGACTGTTAACACGGTTTTTCACCCGCCAATGAACCAAAATCGTTGTCGGAGTGCGGCCAGTAAACTTTGTGGTCCACTGTTCAAGAATTGACGGTGAAACTGATCGATGATCGCATTGGTGACGGGGTGCTGAGCTAGTATAATTATTGGGTTGCCTTGCTTCGTAATCCAGAAACGAATTCTGAAGACGTCCATAATCGGACTTAAGGATTTAGATGCCACGCCCTTCCCTTTGAGCAGATCCTTGTGCTCTTCAGCGATGTGGATGTTTTGTATTCCTCTAAGTAAGAGATGTGTACCCGCCTTTATGTGGTCGACTTTAAGCGGGCCTTTGTGTCGACCTTGATCTTACGTCTTGTGCTGAGTGAACCTGTATATGTATCCAAAGACTCGTTGCATTTTGCCAAAGGAGTTTTGGTACTTGAATCTGTACGATATGTCAAGCTTGCCCGTTAGGATTAAAGCATGACGACGTTCAGGCAGACTTGAGCTGGTAGGAATGTTTGGCGGCCAATCAGAAGAAGATGAGCGTAGAAATGCAGGTCCTTCATGCCAAAGGTCCGATTCCAAAAGTTCCAGTGCTGGGTTTAAATGAGTAGGAATGTGTCAAAGTCAACCCTTTGGTGCGCTCCTGAATCTGAGATATTTTGTTGCATACAAAAATATTAAATTCAGATGGAGCTTGCCGAATCCAAGAGAGTGCAATCGTCGAGTCAGACCAACAATAGAACTGGCAAGGGTGCGGTGCGCATTGAGCTTGGATCACAGAACGCAGGTATTTCCCATGATGAGTGTGGCTGTAAAACATAACGAGGGAACTTGAGTGTACCAGCTACGGCTATGTGGGAGATGTGCTCGATCCAGGCAGAGTGCAGAGACTGAGGAAGGGCTTCGTCCCAATTGAGTTTTTGCTTCCACAGTGTCTGTAGAATATTTTTATTTTGTGATTATGGGAGATATTAAACGGAGGGGGTCGTAGAATTTGGCGATTGTGGCTTATATTGCACGCTTGGTTACAATGCTATGTGAGAGAGTATACAACCGACTGAATAGAAGACATCACTTCCATCGTCAAACTTCACCATTTTTTCGCAGTCTGCTTCCATCTCGCCATCCAGAGCAGCTTCATCGTTCGAATACCATTTGCGTATAGGAAAGTGCCCCTTACGAAGAAGCTCCTTGACCTGCAGACGAATTTCAACAACTTCTTCAATGTCGCCTCCAGTTATTAAATCATCAACGTAAAAATCCCATCGAATGATCTTTGACACAAGGGGCAGCAAGTTTTCTTCGTCGTGAGAAAGCTGTTGCATAGCTCGAAATGCGGCAGGATTTGTTCCGTATGTAACGGTGTTTACGGTGTAAACCTGGATTTCATCGCTCGTATTGTCACGCCGTAGGATGCACTAAAGATATTGGTCTCGGCGAGTCAGACGAACACAACGGTACACCCGCATAAGGCCACCTTATAAAATCGAAATCGAAGTAATGTTGTGAATATTTTTGGTTGTATTGACGGTCCTGCGAACAATAAATCGATTTGAGCGAGCCCAGATGTGGTTTTTGCGGAGCCATCAAAAACGACTCGCAACTTGATCGTGGTAGTATGGAGCTTCTGCACGCAATGATGAGGCGAAAAGTATTGAGGTACAACAGACTGCTTGGAGGCTAGAGTCATGTGCTTCAAATCGATGTATTCCTTCATGAATGCAACATACTGCGACTTTCGAGACGCATTTTGCGCCAGTTTCGATTCCGTCGAATCGAAGCGATCCTTGGCTGGGAGCCGAACAGAGTACTCGCCTGATTCAAGCCGCGAATAATTGCGGAGAAATAGCTGCTCACAAAGCGAATCCTCCTCCAACGGCGTATCTATAGCGCCGCAACAATTGTAAATTTCCCAGAACTGGTTTACTAATTCTAACAACGGTTCCGAATGCACATCTGAAAGCTCGATGGCTGCAGCCAAAGATGTGTATTTATGAACAGCACTCCAGACACTATCCAGCCTAATTTGGTCTTCTGGAGCGTGGGCAAATGATTTACAAGTCGAACTTGCCCAACGTAAGGAGGTCGAAAAGTATGCCAGCCCCAAAAAGCATATCGATCCTTTGACCTTTGTAGAAGAGCGGATCAGCGAGGTGGCGATTGTTAGCTATCTTCCAGCCGGTGGTATTTATATCAAAGTGGGGCTGATAAGTTATCTTCTGCGTTACGACTGCAGAAAATTATCCTTGGTATGAGCCACTAACTGATTGCAAAAAAAATTTGTTGAGCGAGAGAGAAGATTCGCTTATGCGGAATACTGCTATGTTTGAGTGGCGTAGCTCCAACTGCAGCTGGTTAGCAAAACGGGTGGTAACAAAGTTGAGCTGCGATGCTGAATCTAGCAGAGATGTGGATATGGAAACAAGTGATGCAGTTTGAGAACGCGTTGTGTCGGGCAACTGAGATGCAGAGGAACTTGTATCCATATGCAACAATGAATGGTGCTTTTGAGGTGCTTTTACAGTTGAGGCAGAGGTGCAGCCTTTTAGCTTCTCTATAGCGCATAGTAGGAGCTAAATTTATGTACCGTGGGCATTTTAACAGATAATGCTCAGCAGATTCGCATACGACACAAGATTGAGTTTTGTTAACTATTAGCGTATTGCGGGTTTGTATATTAGGCTTGCTCAGCTGCTTGCCAGGTGTGTGCGTTACCATGGCGCTTTCCAAATTTTCCATCATGCGGCATCACTTCTCCAAAAATGCAGACATATCGCTCCATTTCGGCGGACCCTCCAAGGGTCCTCCCACTTCTCCTGTGTGGCTTGATCCAATTTAGATGTGATGAGATGAATCAGCAAACCATCCGAAATTTCCTGAGCAGATGCCACTGTCTGCAACGCGCGTAGATGCGAATTGACGCTGTCACTCAATTGACGCAGACTACTTGCCGAACCCCTTTCAAAACCTGAGAGCCCAAATATGGACCGATCGTGTGCCTGAAAACGCAACGATTTGTTAACAATTCAATGGCTTTGTCATAGTTATCTTCCGTTGATATATGCGCCGCCAAAATGCCAAACGTGGCAGTTCTAGCGCAGCGCGTTACTATGCGTTTGCAGATAAGAGGCCAGCTGCACTATTAACGAGCTTACGCGAATGCAAGAATGCGAGTGGGCACACGGAGACGAAAAGTGTAAGCGCTTGTAATTAAAACGAGAGCGAAACTTTTCGAATGTGTGTATCTGCGTGCAAATGGGTAAATGTCAGCGAGCGCGTGGTCTTTGCACCGAATTATGCTGAAGACGCATGTGATGATTATTAGCACAATAGTTTATAATCTGCCCTTTTACACTTTAACAACAACACCACGAAAGAATGTAAAATTATCCCGTCGGGGTCACCAAATGTTTAGAGGAGACATTTTTTGTGTGTTCACCTATGTTCGACAGAAAGTTGTGGATTACTTTACTAAATGTAAAATGCGCTAACCTTACATGAGCTTCTTTCGTTTATTTAATTTTGCTACGTTTTACAATTGTTTTATGCTATGCTGCGTACTGCACATTAATTTTCGACTAAATAATGCGAATGACAATTTTTAGCTAACGCGTAACCGTAACCGATAAAAGTAAAGATATGAGTGAACAATAGAGAATAAGATTAAGCTATGTCAAGCAGTCAAACGCAATGTTATCTATGAAATTAAATAAAGTCGCATGTGCAAGGCAAATACATTACTAATACAATGAAGTAATGAATTACGTTAAATTTTGCTTAAATTATTTGTTAGCTCCTGCTGCCTCCGACATAAGCAATTCAGAGACTCTAGTCGAGTAAGCTCAACTAGTATATACCCTTAATTGATTTCATACATACGGTCATACTTGCACTATTGTTCTTATGCTTGTTGGTTTAACTTACATTTTTCATATCTCCATATTTCTCAACCAATTTGAATACAAATTTCACACATTTTCATTATTTTTTTAATGTTTTCAATCTCCATTTTCAAAATTCAACTGAAAAGTTATAAAACATTTAAAACAACGTAGCGATTAGGAGAGCTCATATCCAAAATCGGGAGTCTCTAGCTTTTGTGGTTCCGGATATTTACGCGATATATATACAGACAGACAGATGGACAGACAAACGGATATGGCTATATCGACACGGCTGTTGATGCTGATCAAGAATACATATATATACTTTATGGTGACTGTTACATACTTTTCCACACAACAATTATACATTTTGTACTCATTTGATTATGCATAACATATTTCAATTCAGTCAATGGATTGGACATTTGCTTTATATAACATGTAATTTGTATACATATATAAACACGAAATATTTGGATTTAAGCAGTATGTTTTTATTGTATACTTTGATACGAGTAATATTCCCTTATCTTTCAGAGTTTTTAAACTATATATATATAACAATATTTTATAGGCAAATAACTATTGACATCCAGTATCACAGTATTCCACAGTCAGCGCACGATTGCAACTTTTTCACTTTTTTATTTTTTTACGCATAAAAATAAGCATATAATAACATATAATAATATTCTGTGAAAACTAGTCGCTCAACTTTAACCTATCAATATAAAGCTTTGGTCAATGCTTTCTCGTTCTAGTTAGATCATTTGTGAAAATCAGCAAAATCGATCAACTGTGCCATGATATTTAACAAAATTTTACTATGAAAAAAAAACTAATAGTGGGCTTTGTTGTGTATACAATATCCAGAATGCCGAAGTTAGCTTTCTAACTTTTTTTTTTATATTAGCTTAATTAAAAATGTGTGTTCTCATTTTGCAGGCTCCATACGCACTTCACTGTTATCAGGCACCATATTTAATGTCACCTGGCATTTGGCATATCCGCATAAGGTAAGTTAAGCTCTTTGCCTAAGTACACCTTTGGGCATTTTAGTTTTTACCAAAGGTGATTGCACATGCACCTGAAATTACAAGAATTATGACTAACGATATTATCATGTTTTAATATACACTATCTCAGATCATATATTCAACTGTATCTAGCCATATCATATAATCGTCAACGCTTGTAATGCAACGGACGTGTCTTTTTTTTTTTTTTTTGCGCTTCGCTAATTTTCGTATTTTGTGCGTTTTATCATTATTTAATTCACCTTACTATGTGCAAATAAAGTGTTTGTGACTTTGTGTTTCGACGGTTGTGTAAACACAAAGAGAAAATTAAAATTAATAATTTGTTTGAACTTTTAGAGCGAAAGTGAAAAAAGACAACAATCTGCAGTACAAGCATTCTCCATACAATATTCAGTTTGCTTTGTCGTCTTTATTTTTGTTGCATTTGTTGTTTTTACTCTCGCGCTAAATTATATTTTCTGCGGTGCTGCTTGTGCTCCAAGTGCAAACGACCGGTTTTGTCTTCCGTGTCTTTATTAGCTGTTGGATGTGTCCAAATGTGGCACATGAAAAATGTGCTGAATTAACTGGCAGAATAACTGACCTACTAGCCACTACTAACCTTGAGAGGCCTTGTTGGTCATTCTTGGAACGAAAAAAGGATTCTACGGGTTTTACAATGTCTCAACTGGGCTTTGATGGGATATTCGGACAGCTTAAAAAACTGTGTGAACATTTTTCAGCATGAATCTCCCAAACGCAAAAGACCCAATGTTGTGATGTCGTTGGATCCAAATATGTTTGAACACGTTCCAAACATAGCTGATTCAATAAATACAAGTAATTTCAAATGACCTTCGTTCCTTCCTCCAAATTCGGTCGAGATGCAAAATGAAAATAAAACTTCTCCCATGAAAGTTGTAAGTTCTAATCCCGATAATTTGGTTTCGGCGGAGGTTAGTAGTGTTGAGTTAATTCAACAACACAAACCTGACATACCAACGCAACCTAACATCCCCATATCCGCACCTGATCAAATTTCGGAATCAGTACAGGGTATTATAAAAAAATGTGCTGCAGTCCCACCAAATAAACAAATCTTTGTCTCAAGCCTTCCCCCTAACTTAACAATTTCACGGTGGAGAAATTCAAATTTCCGTATGATCGAAATATCCCGTCCTTTAAAATCAGTGTTTCCAGCCAAGATTTTAGTACTATATGTTGCAAAGAGTTTTGGCCGGAGCACATAATAGTAAAAGAATACACCGCCAGAAAAAAAGAATCGGCCTCAATTGTAACTTCCCCCCTCCAGCAGTTGTATCTACAAATCTTCCCGTTTCTTATAGTACAAAAAACTAACAACTTCTTTATTACTTGGCTATCAGAATGTAAGAGGTCAATGTAGTAAAGTCAGTAGTTTATTCCTTAATAGCCAATCTTTTCCTTTTAAAGTCATTGCATGTACCGAAACTTGGTTAAGGCAAGACATTCTTAGCTGTGAAGTTCTAACTAAAACTAACTGTATATATAGAAAAGACCGTACTCTTCAACGTGGGGGAGGGGTGCTTATTGCTGTTGAAGTAGATTATTCTTCGGAGACAGTAATAGTAGGTGGCTCCATAGATAGAATTTGTTGGTGTAAAATTAAATATTAACGGCTTTGGGATTTTTATTACTTGCTCTTACATACCCCCTTCCTCTAAAAACTCTATTTACAATGCTCATTTGTCAGCTAAATTGTCAGTTTCTTGCATGCTTCCTGATCTTGATATCCTTGTGGTATGTTTCATTATTAGATTTGTGTGTCCCTTATGGAAAGCCAAACAGGTCAAACAAACCTGTGGGGCTTACCAGATAGTTGACAATTCTTAAAAATCGAAAATCAAAACTCTACAAGAACGTTAGCATGTTCTGCATACTTGATTGCTCGTTCCAAATTTTCAGTCCTAAATAACCAATGTTATAGGAATTAACTGACTAGGTGTAGGTGTTTTTTGATTTCGTAAATACGAAGCGCAAGTCTTCGACATTGCCATCAAACATATTCTTTGAAGAAATTAAAGCCAACTCAGATCACGCCATTGCCGATTTATTAGCTAAATTTTTTCGCCATGCCTTACCCCTATCAGCTTAATGGTTTTAATTGCATTTTTATACCGGAAATCACAGAGACTGCACTACTTTGTGAACTTCAGGTTGTTAAGCCTATATTTTCGCTAGGACCTAATGGAGTACCGAGCTGTGTGCTTAGTTACTGCGCTCAGGGTCTTTTAAAACCATTGCATAAATTGGTTAGTTTTTTCGTGGAGTTATACTCTTTCCCAAAAATTTGGAAAGAGTCATATATTATTACCTTGCATAAAAAAGGAAACAATCTAATGCTAAAAACTATAGAGGTATCTCCAAGTTGTCTGCTATCCCTAAGATTTTTGGGAAACCTCTGATCTTCACCATCTTTGTAAATCTATGATTTCACCGTGCCAGCGCATGAATTCAGAAAACAAAGATTTTCCACTACTCACATGCTAGAATTCACATCATTTGTCACTAAGGGCTTTGAAGAAAAGATGCAAACTGATGTTAATTACACTGATTTCAGTAAGGCTTTTGACACTGTAGGTCGTAACATTTTAATTTATAAGCTTCAACTTTTGGGCTTTCCCAATAATCTCATTCTTTGAATTAAAGTATTATTTAACCTTTAGAGTCAAAGGGTATTTTTTAATGGCTCACTTTCTCAAGCGGTTCAGGTCACTTCTGGCGTTCCTCAAGGAAGTCACCAAGTTATGTCTTTTTACAGACGAACGCCCCACTTCAATACATATCTTCTGGATAACCAACCACTTGATCGGATTGAATTTAGGTTTAGGATTTGGGTAATCTAATGGACCCAAAGTTTAAGTTCGACAAGCACATATCTTCAATTGCAAATCGTGCATCAAGTGTTTTGTGGTTAATTAAGCGCTGGTCGAAGGAATTCGACGACCCCTTCTTAACAAAAACCATGTATGTGTCTCTTGTGCGACCGATTCTCGAATATGGATCTTGAATATGGTATCCCAAATACAGGATTCATCAGGATAGAATAGAATCGGTGCAAAAACAATTTCTGCTCTTTGCTCTTTGTGGCCTTAATTGGAATAATTCTATTAATTTTCCTTCCTATCATAGTAGACTTTTACTAATAAGCCTTCCCTCTCTTTCTAACCGTAGAACAATGCTTGCAATAACCTTTTTCCATAAATTAATAAATGGTGAAATTGATTCTTTATTACTAATCAACCAAATTAACTTTGCAGTTCCTACTAGCAATACTAGAAGCTTTGTACCTATAGCTCTTCAACCCTGTTACAGTCACTATGCTATCATAACCCTTTTCGGATCTTATGTGCAACATATAACGATCTTTCTCATTTAATACATAATGCCGTTTCTATTTGCTCTCCAAAAAAACTAGTCTTGTCTCAATTGTCTACTTGTTCGCGATCTTCGTAACGCTACGCAATGCGCCCCTCGGTCGGACGGGCGGGAGGTGGGTTGGTTTGTGCTAGGTTCCGCGCGTTAACAAGCCGGTGATTGGTATCGTTGAGCCACTTGAATGCACTGTTTACCTCAATATTCTTAAACAACACTTACTCCAAAGTGCCGCGAAGCTGAAGTACTTTCAGATTCCATACATAAGTCCGGAATAGTGTAGTTCTGGCTTATCTAGATAATGCACATGATAATTTCTCCGGCCCAGTCTCCAGATTTAAATGTAATTGAGAATTTGTGGGTTGTACAGGAAAATAACATTCGAACGCACAGCATATTCAAAAAGATCTCAAAAATGTTGTGGTGGATAAATAAAGCAAATGCAGTCCAGAAACTACCCAGAAGCTGGTATATTCCTTGAACAATAAGTTAGGGGAAATTCTTAAGGCTGTTCAAAATAAGCATTGGATATGTTTTCCTATTTTGGCAAGTTTTAATTAATGAATTTTTCAAACGTGATATAACATGAAACATATTGGCATTTAAACATTTTGCGTTTGTTTCCTTGTTTAAACTTTCACATTGAGATCTGATTCACGGTACATGTAATGTACCTTCCTCTTTCTTATTATTGTCAATCAAAAACCATTTACTCAAAAAAACAATCATGAATAAGGATATTTCGATTTTCACTTTTAGGGCGGCTTTCGACTGCAGTTATTGGATGCACTTGACAGACCTGTGCTGGATTTGACTCCCCATGTTAACAACTCCGAATTTGTTCTCAACGATGTTACGTTAGTTTTTATCTTTTTAAGGATTTAAACCTTATAACAAAACTTATATACTCTATTTTACAGTGCTCAATCGTATCTGGTTAATATACCCAACGATTTTGAGTGCTTCAATTGCACGCTGCTGTTGTTGCGCCAGGCCGATGAGTGGTCGAGCAGCTATCGCTTTTGGTCCTGTGCCGATGTAGACATAACGCAACGCAAGAATTTTAAAGACACCTGTTCCGGCAACGGCAAATACTTTCCATCGCGCTGTAGGTGCGATAAGAACTACTATGGCCCCCAGTGCCAGTATAAGGATGAGTGTACCAACAATTCCGACTGCGGAGTACAGGGCAAGTGTATCAATCTGAATGGCACTTCACTGCCTCGTCGCCAGTGCTACTGCAACTTTGGTTGGCATGGAGTTGGTTGTAAGAAGCGATCGCCATACATATCGACAAGCCTAGATCTGACGTCTTATGCAAAAAAGGAGCTTTCACCAGACTATCACATGTATTGGCGTCTTTTGGAGGAGCAAAAAGAGATAGAGATCGTACTTAAGGTTAATGGCACATCCTGGGTGGGCTTGGGCTGGCGTCCACGTGGTTTAACACCGGAATGCAAGAATTTTCCGCTTATTAGAGATGCTGGGGACTTTAAGACGTCTCTGGAAGGGCTAGGATCTGAACCGAAGCCAACCAATGAACCCAAGAGCGAACCCGAGACTAAAAGTGACCCGAAACCACAAAGCGATACAGAGTCGATGAGTGAACTACAGCCAAAAAGCGAACCAAAGCCGAAGAGCGAACCAAATCCAAACAGTGTACCAGAGCCTAAAAGCGAAGCAGAGCCCAAAAGCAAAACGAAACGTGTCGCTGAAAATGATGATGGCGGCGTCACCTCAGTGGCCACAAGTGTATCCTATCGGTTCAGCAGCATAGCTGGACGCAGTCGTCGTCAAGCCACAGGTAAAAGTTATAATATTAGCACAACTCTGCTTAAAACTATATTGCACCAACTTTCAACTAAGCACACAAAATTTGTTTTTAATTTTTGATAATGCAAAGGGAGCGAAAATGCACCAACAACAACCAGTAAATTTGAACTCAAAATTAAACCTCAACCGAAGAGCGAGCCAGAGCCAAAGAGCCAGCCAGAGCCAAAGAGTGAGCAAGAGTCAAAGAGTGAGCCAGAGCCAAAGAGGGAGCCAGAGCCAAAGAGTGAGCCAGAGCCAAAGACCGAGCCAGAGCCAAAGACCGAGCCAGAGCCAAAGAGCGAGCCAGAGCCAAAAAGCAAGCCAGAGCCAAAAAGCGAGCCAGAGCCAAAAAGCGAGCCAGAGCCAAAGATCGAGCCAGAGCCAAAGAGCGAGCCAGAGCCAAAGACCGAGCCAGAGCCAAAGACCGAGCCAGAGCCAAAGAGCGAGCCAGAACCAAAAAGCGAGCCAGAGCCAAAGAGCGAGCCAGAGCCAAAGACCGAGCCAGAGCCAAAGACCGAGCCAGAGCCAAAGAGCGAGCCAGAGCCAAAGAGCGAGCCAGAACCTAAAAGCGAACCTCACCTTTTAAGTGAACCGCAGACCAAAAGCGAACCAACGCTCCAAAAATCCGGTAATTTTGAGTTTGCAAACCTCACTAACATAACATAATAAATAACAAACCTCACACGACACACACTTGGTAAATAACAAGAAAGGAAACTATCCTTGGCATGTTAAATATTAAATTTAAATCAAGGCCTATATAATATACTTTTTAAATGTATAAAAACGAATATGGTTTTCCCCCCATTTTATACTCTTGTAGATTTCAAGTACAAGCTTAATCCGTACACACCACGTCACGACTTCAATCCCATGGACTGCACGGACATTGTCATTGGTACGGCACGCGGTATGGCCAGTCGAGTGGGAGATTTATATACTCGTGATCGTTCCACACCACGCAGCGATGAGTTCTACGGCGGCAAATCGGAACTGTCCTTGGGCACCGGCTTTGAAGAGAATGGTACGACCACGATTATATTCCGAAAAAAGCTGGTAGCCAGCGATCCGACAGATCACAGCGTTGACAATGCATTGATACATGTAATTTGGGCCAAGGGTCAAGAGCCGGGCAGCTATGTGCATGTACCAGCATCTGGCATCGAAACTGAACGCTCAACCGTCAAGGAGTTCTACCAACCAGATGAGCTCAAATACCATGGTCACAAGATGCAACGCGGTTTTACCCAAATTAACTTCTTTGGTATGTCATGAAAAGTTTAGTGTTGATTCAATTCTATATAAAATTTAATACAGAAAAGGATAATTCTGACGGTGGCACTGACCGAAATAATATTAATATCTTGGACAACAACTGTTATGGACGCTGGAAATATCCCTCAAATTGTTCGCCCGAAGATCACACTTGTGAGTACTATGCGAGCTGGAAGACTGTTGGTAAAGCAGGCGAGATGCGCTGGCACATTGAAACATCAAATACGCACACTTGGACGGGCATAGGATTTAGCAATGATCAGCGCATGTCGCAGACCGATGCTATCATTGGCTGGGTGGATGGACGCAGTGGTCGTCCCTTCCTTATGGACACGTGGGTACTCGGCTATGCACCGCCCAAGCTAGATGATCGTCAGGACATATACAATGCATCCGGCCGCATCGAAAAGGGTGTAACTATACTCGAGTTCAACCGCAAGCGCGTTAGCAACGATGAACAAGACTTTTCATTTACGGATGATGACTGCCTTTATCTGTTCTTCCCCGTACTTGGTGGTGCTTTTAATGTGGTCAACAAAAAGATTCGCAAACACGAGCAGGTGCCACACATTTCAGCACAACGCGTTTGCATCAAATCCTGTGGCAAAGGTAGTACTTTTGACATTTGTAAACTTAATTAGTAATATAAGTTTTATTTCATTTCATTAAGAGCGGGAATCTGTCTTCATTGGCACCACCACACCAGCACCAAGTCGCCTGGTCTATGCCGTTGGCGTGAAGCTGATGAACTTGGCGGAATCGTTTGAAGCACCTGAGCCGGGTACTGTGGACTTTAACAATCTAGCCGCAACCATTTCGGACTCTTTTAATGGCATACTCTCACCTTTTGCCGGCTACTATAAAACTGAAATAGTGGGATTCAAAAAGTGGGTAACATTTTATTTACGCAATTGTAATTTTATATTTATATTATAGATATATTCATTTAAGGTAATTGATAAATTCTAATATGGGTGGAATACTATATTTTATCATTTTTTTATCAATACTCTGTGCCCTCGGCATTCTGGAGTGTCGCGTATATTGAGAAGGTTGTCCCACATTAGGGAGCTGCTGCCTATCTAGGAAATATTACTTATGTATGTTATAAAAAATTTTGTAAATAATTTGCATGAGGGATAACAATCTCTAAACTCATCAGCGATTTTCCCATTAGTTTGAGATATGCTGTTTTTTCATTGAAGTTTTAGTTTGATAACGGCGAATAGTGGTTCACATTAGCAAAAAGGATTTTAGTTTACTTTTTATTGTTGGGAAAAAGTGCAGATGTAATTTTTCTAGCACAGATTAAGCGGCTTTTAACTTAGCCGATCTCATCAGTCCTTTTGCCCAACGTCCACTTCAAATTAAACATTTTAACTAACTAATAATTGACATTTGTTTTAATTAAGAATCAGCTGTATACAGGCAAACAAAAAAAAAACCAACTAAGCTCGCTACAAGATACCCTAACCTCTTGGCCATACACATATGGCTATATCTTCTCCAATACTATTCCACTGCATGATGATTTACTTGAATTTTGTATATCTCCGGTATTTCCCAACTGATTTTATTAAAAACAGATTTTCATTATTTTGTTAATGTTTTCAATACAAATTTTTTAATTTTTGAAATTCAAGATTTTGAAAAAAAATGTAAGGTAAAAGCTATCCAAAATTTGAAATAACTTGTACTACCTAGGGGTTATGAGACCTTATATCCAGAAACTCGAGTCTCTAAGTCTTATTGTTTCTGAGATCAAAGCAGACAATCGGGCATGGCTACATCGACTCGGCTGTTGATTCTGTTCAAGAAAATACATACATATATACTTTATGTGGGCGGAGGTACTTCAATCTGTTACATACGATTGCACAAACGTTATACTCCTTTTTATGGGTTATGGCCGATAGAAAGCGGCTCTCGCGTATTTGCGATCAAAATTCAAATTTAACAGACACTTTTAGTATGTTAAAAATTGTTTAAGGCCTTAAGTAAAAACGTTAGCTATCGATTTTCCAGCTTCCCTCTAATATAAGTAGCTTCCTAATCTTAAATTTTAGACGCACGGATAGATTATAATAATAAAAAACCAACCAATAACTTTCTCCATTTTCAAGGGAAGGCAGCTCAATGGTGGCCAAGGTACACGCCATGTTCGATAAATCCGATGTGAAAAAGCTGCACAGTCTAGAAAGCAACAACATCGAGGTAACCAGCAACGTGGCCGTGCAATCAAATGAGAAAGCAGTCAAAGCAGCACTATTAGATCAAATATCCAAAGGCAAAGTGGGTTCCCTTACAGTGGACCCCCTATATTTGGACTTCAAATCCCTCGAATGTATGTTACTCGAACATTTTTAAACTGTAGAAGTCAAATGCGTTTTTAATATACATCTGTTTTTAGATAATTCAGCTGCGGATACAAGTGCAAAAGCTACCCTGCTTTCGATCTTCGATCTGTCCGAGACTCGGTTGTATATTGTTCTTGGTCTAATTGCAGCCCTGGTGCTAATCGCACTTATTCAAGCGTTGTGCACAATACTAAAGGCCTCACACAAGACTCAAAATACAAAGGTAAATAATTTCATTTGCTTTGACAGTTCATTTACTTGATGATTTCATTGTTTGTTTGCTCAGTTTCTAGATATCTTAAAATAAAGTTAATTTCATACAAGTTTAATAATATTTATTAAATTGTATAATGTTATTTAAAGCTGGTTTACGTAATACCCGATGAAAGGCGCATATGTATATCAACAGCAAAAGCACCAACGCTACTACCAGCCCTCTATCGATTTGTAAAATAAATTCATAAATTAAAAAATACAACAAAAAATTACCCACCATTACATAAGTAAATACACGCATATTTACCGTTGCTAAATTATAGCATCATATAATATCAAATCTGTTAGCCTTATATACGAAATTCGTACAGCGCGGATATCTTTATAATTTCACTATAAATACGTCCATATGTTCGGTCGTACCTATCTAAATTCCCATCGGTAACTTACATAGGGTACGTTTGTCGGAAAACAGGTGCCAAGTAATATACCTGTTACCACCATCTACTTGAACAAAGCCAACATGTTTTATTATCATACTGAAATCTTGTAAATGACATTTCATTTGTATGGCAGATACATGATATATAGTCGGTATTATTACAACTGGAAGGGAAGGGAAGGGTTTACCAATATGCGTTTCATCCACGCTCAAATTGCTATTTGCATTTCACGACGGTCTCACCTTATATATATATGCATTTTATCATGCAAGTCATAAATATGCTCATTACCAAGAAGTCCGCGTCAGATAGTAGCCGGTAAGCAGAAGTGATCCTTAGTGCTGCAGTGGCTTCAGCTCAAACTTCACCACAAAAAACTCGGTTTTTTCCTGCACCCACCAAAAAACTGTATTGACGAAACCACGTTTAGACGTGGAGCGTTACTCCATTAAACATGCGTCAGACTTCAGTGGTGTAACTTTATACGTACGGGCGAAACACTTTATTTCGATCGGAAAACGAGCGCTCTAATAATTGTTTTTATCAGTTTGACGACTAGAAAAATACTACTTTTGGTATACTAACTTCATAATAAGTGTATCTATATAATATCACTTTTTGTGATTGTAGCCATACCAGTTAACATTTGTTTTTTGTGTTGTGTTTCCTTCTTAAGCTTTTTACCTATCCCAAGTTTGTAAAGATGCTTTTGATCATTTGTGTTCTTAAGGATTTTTAATTTAATGCATTTAATATTGAATGCCCATAGATTCAACTTTGTTTGAAACTATTGTTTCTTATTATTATTGGACGTAGATGTACTAACGGACAGTACAATCAAGTGGCCCAACGATACCACCGGCATGTTAACGCGCGGACCCAAGCATAAAGCAACCCACCTCCCGCCCATCCGACCGAGGGACGCACCGCGTAACGTGCGGTTACGAAGATCGCGAACATGTAGACAAATGACATAACACAATTTTTCTTAGAGAGCATGCAGAAGTGGTACTAGGTATTAGGTGGGAAAAATCGTTAAATAAAGAACATAAGATTCGAAAAGGGTTATGGATAGCATAGTTAGATAAGCAAGCATGCAGGGCTATAGGTAAAAAATTTCTACTACTTCTAATAGGTACAGCAAAGTTAATTTGGTTAATTTTTTACTTAAATTTAGAAAATTGTAAATAAAGTGGTATTAACACAACAGTAAGGGACATTACAAATGCATTTGGGGTACATAGTCTTTAAACAATTTTTGTTGAAAGCGCAGTCTTGTATTATAAGCTTTGAATAATGATTACATACCGTTTTACGATTAAGGATCGACCTTATCAAATGCTGACTGGTTAAGTGCTAACAACTGATTGATAACAAACAGAGAAAATAAGAAAACAATATATTTTCTGCTCTGTTTTCAGGTAAAACTTATACAAAGTTCCCCTTGGAAGGAATTTGCCTCGAACACAAACTATGCATTTGACCCATATGGCGAAACCGAGGAGAAAAACATTACCAATAGCACCACGACTAAGGAGAAGGCACGGAATCGATCTTTGGCTAGTAGCCAACACACCACCTTACCCATGTCCCACTCACCAACCACCAATTCAAACATGTACTTTGAGAGCGGATATGGAAATTTACATGGACATGGAGACGGTAAGATCTCCAGTGGAAACAGTCGCTCCAGCAATGGTCGCGAAATGTCGCGGGAAAGCAACGTGGGTGGTACTCAGAACTCCGGGCCAGGACCCTATTCGCGTGATAGCTATGTGGAACGTGCTTATTCGCTTCCACGCCAAAATCAATATTATAAACACAAGTCAGAGAACACGCAGCCATCCGGTTACTATACGCATGATCGCCGAGCTGAGCGAGAGAAACGGGAACGAGTGGATGGTGAGGAGCGTCGCCAACGATATAAACACGACCCCAGTTATGATCGATCACGTGATGATCCACGTATGAACGGCGGCGCCGATACTCCAGATTTTTATTTTATGCCGTCACAACGGAAATATTCCGGTGAAGTTGTGCGCGTTTATGTGGACTATAACAAGGACCCAAAACACTAGAAATTGAAAATGGTAATGCCTTACTGGAGAAACCATTGTAAACTGTATAAAAATGTCGTCTTTCTGTTCCATTTCCTGCTTCTATGATTCTTTGTTTCGATTGCCATACTACAGTGTTACTGTATTCGTTTTTTTTTTCAACTTTTTTATTCCAAATTTACTTTGTGTACGAATATTAATAATTCAAGAATCGATCTGGGTTTACCACTGTAGAATTTTAAGATCAATTTTTTTTTGCTGATTTAAAAGTAGTTTTAGATTTTTGGGGAAGTATCAGAAAGAAATGAAGATTACAAAAAGTTTTTTCTAAATAATCAGTCAAGTTTTATATGATTTTTAAAAAAATTAAGAAAACAAATTCCAAAGTTTTTTATAATTTGCAAAATTTATTAAATGCTGTATCGCCGACATATGTATATGTTATATATATAAATATATACATCCAACAAACATATTATATTATACCATTGAAAAGTATGTTTTCCAATTGATAATTTATACATATATACAGTTAGCCCCACCGTAAAGGAAGCAAGGTAAACAAAAAAATTGCAAGTGCTATAATATCCAATACAGGCTAAAATTCACAAAAGTTTAAGCGCCAATTTGTCTTATGGTATATCACATTAAAAAAAGGAACTTTAATCTTTTTTTAAATATTGCCTTAATATAATAATTGGCCAAAATCTAAAAACATATCCAAAATACAGGGCTCAGCTTATTGTGTGTAGACTTAAAAAAGTAAAATATTTGGCGTATAAGACCATAAATATCGATGTTAATACTTAGGATGACATGTTTTAGCCTTTATAACTTATCTTAACCTATTATTCATGGAAGATACCAGCTTCTGGGTAGTTTCTGGACCGATTTTCCTCCACTCATCCAGTAGAGCATTTTTAAGATCCTTTTGTTGGACACAAATTCTCAATAATATTTAAGTCTGGAGACTGGGCCAGTTCCAGATGAGCCAGGACACTACTTTTCCCGACTTATGCTTTGGGTCATTGTCCTGGCATGAAAGTCATGGTTCCGCTGAACTCGTCGAACAGTTTGCACACTATTCTCTTTCCTTATTTCATCCTGCTCTTGTTGATCCAGTTCTGGAGCCGATAGCTTCGGGTTTTCCATTGTTTTCCTGGCGATCCTTCGCTCATCTTCTTCAGTGAAAATCTTATTTAATACCATTCTGCCCTTGTCCCCCACCCGATTTTCGCGGGTGAAGCGCCAAATGATGTGCTATACAGTCGTGGCCCCCAAATTGACCATTTCAGCTATTCGGCGTTCGCTATATCCGTTTTTCAAGTGTTCCAGGACGAGTTTTCGCTGTTTAATGGTAGTCCGTTTGACCATGGTCCTTTTTGGCTGATTCCATCGGAGATGCAGAATATAACTGAACTGACTATGAAGGATTAGTCTATTTATACCCATAATATTCGAACATAGGTAAAAAATCATTTTTTATGGCACGCAGGTGTGCATAATGTACCTACTGACCTGAAATTCGGGTACTTTTTGGCATAACCCGGCCTAACCGGTGGGCAAACCCATGGGTTTTCTAGAATTTTACTTTTTTATAAAATATTGGGAAATACGGATATGGCAGGCATTTAAATTTTTTGCTCGACCTTACTCCGTTTAAGGTGAGGATGACTGTATAAACATTAATTACATATTAAGTCTCAACGTGTCTGTCTTTTTCTATCAATGTTTTCTACAACTACTAACACACAAGTATGTACTGGATTTTATCTTCTTTCAGCAGTGTTCACTGCTAATTCCATTCCTTCCACTAAAAACAAAAGCTATAAAATATTTTTATAGAGTTGTACCCCCAAATATAACTTTCAGAATATGTTTTAAAATAAATTTATTGAATTATTAATATTTTGCAGATAATATGTATTATCAACAAGCATTGTTTAAGAACTTTTTTCTCTTTTATGTGCAACAAAATAAATAGTCTGCATTCAACTATATTTAATATATATATATATATATATATATATATATATATGTATGTAAATAGTTTAAATAATGTTGACCGCATAATACGATATAATTCTCGTACAAAATGTTTAATTTTACTTTACTTTAATAAAAAAGTTTTTAATACCGTCAGGTAGGCAATATAAATAAAAGTGGTTAAGAGTATTAACGCAAAGTTGCAACTGCTACCAAAATTACAAAACTGATAAGTATGTACATAACTGATTGGGTAACAACATGAACTGTTAAGGTCGTGATAAAAATGAATATGCTTGCATTGTAATTTTGATAGGTCCGATATTATATTTTAATGTAAATGTATAAATGAAATCAGCCTGTTAACATAAAGTAAAAAGCTAGCCTGCCTCCAACCAGCCGAATGTCGCTCTGCATAACGAACGGCGACAAGTAAGAAGACTCTAGTCGAGCTTACTCAATCATCAATCATTGGTACAGAAGTACCCATATGTGTATGTCTGTCAGTCTGACCGTCTGTATGGTCAGGGGTTAAAGGTATCTTTTAGTCGAGCTTACTTCACTAGAACCTAGTCGGAAAAGTTTCTTTCTGTCTGTTATATATTTTTGCACAAAACTATTATATTGTTTTTTGTACCCATTTTATTGGTTCAGGGTATAAAAAGCCAGTTGCCGGTACTATTAGAGATCATGTCGACTTGACATTTATATATTTATTTAGCGACACACTAGACCTGCAAAAAGACCAACGCATTGCGTTTGGCTGTCCGCTCTCAGCACTCGAATTACATTTGTACAATTGACTATGGAAGAACGGACTATCATTAAATATTCTTTTCGCAAAATAACTCAAATGGTCAATATGAGCTGTAAACCGGGGTTCGCGTAACAATGACTTTAATGCCCGAGTACTCAGTAAGAAGCCATTTATAAACACCAGAAACATTAGGTACCAGGATGACGTTCGCCAAAACCCACAATGGACAAAAATTTGGAGTCCTGGAACACAGTTATTTTTGCAGAGAAGTACAAATTCAACCTTTTTGGCTCGGACGGATGGGTTAATGTGTGGTGACAGTCCAATACTAACAATCAAGAACGGAAAGAACGGAAGAAAGAATATGTACTTCAATATATTTAAGGAAAATATACACTAAAGTGTCCAAAGTTCTATGTACGGTAAGTCCAGAAAAGTAAAGTCCTAGCTTATCTCGGCTGGAAAATATAATTTAAAAGCAGAACAAATCTTTGCTGGATGAGTAGAGCAAAATTTTTCCCAAAAACCACCTTTCCTGAATAACAAATTAAGGCAAATTATTAGGGCTAGAGGATACCATATTTAGTTTGTGTCATCATCGCAATATTTTACCAGAAAATAGGATTCCCTTCTATTCCTTGTGATATAAGACAAATCAAATTGGCGTTTAAACATTTGACTCCAAAGAACTTGAAATGTTTTCTCCACACCGTTCAAAGTGACCTAGAATTTACGCGGGACTCAAATAGATATAGTTTAAAAAGTATTACGTGCAATGTTTCACCAAAGAGTAGGTATATGATAGAGGTAAATTTTCATACAACGTTTTTGTGCCAAAATTTTGCTGAGATCAGAACCCACAGCTCTTCGGCTGTCGAGCCGAACGCGCTCTCAGCACTCTCATTCAATTGTAATATGCTTGCGATGCAGAGTGGCGGTCGACGGAGAAGGTTGGTTCGCGCCGCTTTGCTGTTTATATGAGTATGAATTTTACGTACGTGGGTTCTGGTAATTTCGGGGTGGGTTTTCATAGCTCGCATTCAATTTTAATATGCTTGCGATTAGATGCAGAGAGGCGGCCGACGGAGAAGGTTGGTTCACGCCGCTTTGCTGTTTATATGAGTATGCGTACATTACGTACGTGGGTTCTGATATTTTCGATGTGGGTTTTCAGAACTTTACTTGAACTTGCCGCAATGTTTATGATGATGATGATTACTTTTTATTACAGGTGCCTTATTTTATTTTTATTTATTTTATTCCTTTTCAAAATTAGTAATAAAATATATTGTTAAAAAATACATTTAAATTTAATTATTAAAAAATAAATATAATTTGTTTATAAAAAGAAAATAAATGTAATTAATTATTTTAAAAAAAGTTGATTTATTTTATTTAAAGAAATTTGTATTACATTATTAAAAAAAATTTATTTAAATATTAATAAATAATTTAATCGGCTATTATATAAGAACCCATTGTTATTTGCTGCTTGTTTGAAACACTTATTCAGTATTAAAAGCAACAACAACAATCAGAAATCTTTGCACCGATGCAGCAACGCAAAACAAGAGTAGTATTATGAGCAAGCTTATTAGCTACATTATCCGGGTTGCTACCCAACTCATAAATAACATTAAAAGATTTAATGCTTTTGAACAATCTGTAGCGTTATCCGAAATGTTAATTAAGCGACAATTTATGCCATTGAAATTATATAATTTTTAAACATATGTTGACAAACTAAATATAAGAAAGTTAATTTATATTTTAAAAGGGTATCCAACTGTCATCTGTCAGTTCATTATTTTTAATGAAGCAAGCAAGCTTGCTGTGAGACTGTATGCATTTTTTAATAATGTAATAAAAATTTCTTTAAACAAATAAATCAAATTTTTTTTTAAATAATTAATTAAATTTATTTTTTTTATAAACAAACAAAATATATTTTTTAATAATTAAATTTAAATTTATTAAATAAATTTTGAAAAGGAATAAAATAAATAAAAATAAAATTAGGCACCTGTAATAAAAAATAATCATCATTATCATAAACATTTCGGCAAATTCAAGTAAAGTTCTGAAAACCCACATCGAAAATATCAGAACCCACGTACGTAATGTACGCATACTCATATAAACAGCAAAACGGCGTGAACTAACCTTCTCCGTCGGCCGCCTCTCTGCATCTAATCGCAAGCATATTAAAATTGAATGCGAGCTATGAAAACCCACCCCGAAATTATCAGAACCCACGAACGTATAATGCACATATAAACAGCAAAGCGGCACGAACCAACTTTCTCCGTCGACCGCCACTCTTCATCTAATCGCAAGCATATTACAATTGAATGAGAGTGCTGAGAGCGCGTTCGGCTCGACAACCAAAGAGCTGTGGGTTCTGATCTCAAAAAAATGTTGGCACAAAATCGTTGTATGAAAATTTACCTCTATCATATACCTACTCGTTGGTTTCACGCAATCAAAATGCGCTTGTGTGTATACTTACAGATGTCTCGTATCTTGTTAACGCTCGCATTAACTTATTCATGTTCAAATGTATAAATTTGAGATCAGTGTTGTATTGCGACGCAATCAGTGCTGTATAACCCAAGCAAACTTCTATCGATATATTTTTTTCCATAAAAATCGAAAACCTCGCAATTAAGGTGCTTTCATCCCTAGACAATGCGTTTCCCGCGGTTTTTGTAGAAATTAATTAAAAATTCATACACTTTACCCATCTCATCGAGCGTTTTGTGTAATTAGTGGCAGCGAAATCAACTTAAAAATATATTTCTTATATTGGGTCATAAAAGCATACCTCTATGGACATTGACACGGAAGTGGGAAAAGCGTACCACACGGTGCAGTTGTCGACCATGGATATGCTTAAAAACAACCGCCGTCAACATTATTGCAACGTAAGTAATTGTTGCATTTTTCGCTACTGCTGCAAATTGAATTTTTCTAATTACATACAAAATATGTGTATTTGTTTTTTTTTTTTTTAAAAAGGTGATAGACTTGCTGGCTAGTAGCTGCAAAAAATCTGGTCTTATAAACACCTCATTTTCAAATGAGGAGCTCGTCCAGTTTTGGTTGAGTGACATATTTCCGTTGATGTTTGACCCAGAGCGTAAAATACAGGATAGTGCAATAGCTGCTATAGCCGAGGCGCTTGTTGCGCTTGACGTTACCGTCATACATGCCGCCAAATGTTGGCCTCAGGTGCGGAGCGAGTTTGTCACCAATTATATACCGCTTCTTAGTGCAATGCGCGATGCAAAGAACAACAATTGGCATAAAATCTGGACTCTGCTAGTACAGATCATGGACAGCGAGCTGCTGCGTGGCTGCACCTACATTAACAAATTCTTGGCGGTAGTCGAGCTGGGCTTTCGCAGCCCAGACAACGGTGTCCGGTCTGAATCGTTCCTCTGCTGGCGCGTCCTTATCAAGCTCTTTGCCGCCTACAATGAACTGGCCGTGGGTAAGCGTCTTCGCTTGCTTCTCATACCTTTGCGGACGTCACAATCCCGATCAGCTCACGTTAGTAGCATTAAGGTGCGCGTCTGGTGGTATTTGATCACTTGCCTAGATTCAGAGCTTTCTAAATTATTTGATATTGCTGTGGAAAATTTTTTGAGTTTCCTCTTTGGTGGTGGTAAACGTGAACATGCGACTGGAATAGCGCTAAACTATCAAGCGGCACGCGAACTTGCTCTGCCATGCCTGGTTTCTTTGTGGAATCTTGAGTCCAGCTCAACATCACTTGAGAAAATGCTACGCAATATGCGCCTTGAGTTGCTTAGTCAGCCGTCTCCAGTTATGAATGCCGAATTGTTCAAACAGCATTGGGGCCCCATGGTGGCCGCAGCTTTTTTCGCCATAAAGCTGCTAAACCAGTCACAAAATAGTTTTGAAACGGAGCAGGAAATGTTGCATTTGCTGATACGCAATCTTACGCTGGCCATGTTCAAGTTCCGTGTTTCCCCCTTTATAATGGTCTGCTGTGCCGAACTTGAAAAGACGATAGCCACCGACGGCAGCATTGTGCGCTCCGTCTTTAATACATGCGCTGCTCTCACCATGCACACTGAACGCTTAGACTCGCTGGAGGTATTTGAAGCGTATATGAAGCTGTGTCTTAAGGCACGTGCCGAGGTGCCGCCATCGATTCTTCAGCGTTGTGTATCTCTCATCTTTGCGCCGAAGCAACTAGAGGCACGAAACGCAGGCGATTTTCATCAGCTTTGCACCTTAACTGAGTTGCTTATAAAGAATAATGATGAGGAAGACTATGAAACTTTTTGCGTTAAGTTGCTAATATGGCAACAGATTAGTTTAGCCATTCTAAACTATTTGGGCGACAATCCACTAGCATATCGTGTAGCTCATCAAGCCGCAATTGTTGACAACTGGATTCTGTGGCCGCTGCAGACGTGCGCCAGTTTTGCGAAACGAAGTGCCCATAGCACATTCGATGACGCCTTCTGTGAACTGTGGCGCCGGCTAATAAATGCGGGTCATAATGCCAATGACCGCAAAAAGTTTGTTGTCGAGCTGAAAGCAGTACTGCGCGATCAGTTAAAAAATGGCAGCAAGGAGGAGCCGCATTTTGCACAGATGTTTGATATCTATGTGGATGCGGTGCTCAAGCTGGGCATCTGCAAAGATTCACCACTATATAATGATGTGTTTGCGCTGCTGAAAGTACTGCTCGAGTTGCCAGCATTGTCGCAGTCGATTCTTGAAGGATGCCTGAATACCCTGCGCAATTTTATACTGCAACTGCGTCCGAATGAGTTGATACTCATCTTTGATGCACTAAAACCCACTTTAGCTGCGGTGATGAATTGCTGGAGTAAGTCCAAATGTCAAGGCAGCTTTCTGAATGAATGGAAGCGCACCATAATAGAGAAATTTCGTAAACTTTCCTTAAAGAGTATGACCAATCAACTAAAGGAACTTTTTAAAGGTGACGAACTTTTTGTTATAATACCCTCCGTGTGGAGCTTGAATCCAGACAAACTCACCGATCGCCAAAAAGAGCGCTTTGCCGAGAAATCAGACATACCAGCGCTGTATAATGATATGAGTCAGTCTCAGGACTCTTCAATTAAACCCTGGACACCTAAAAAAGTTGTCATTGCTAAGAAGAGCAATCAATTCGAATTAGCAATTGCAGGCGGAAAGGAAACACACACTCAGAATGATAAAATCCCAGAAGATGATAAGGAATCATCACCCGAACTACTCACTTTTGCTGCAGTATTAAGCACACCAACGCGCCGCTGTCAAAATAACGAAACAGTGAACACCCAAGCCACCACATTTGAAAAGTACAATTTTCGCAAACCGCGCGCTCAAAGTGAAGAAGACTCCAAATCATCATTCACTTCTCATGAAGGTGCGCCTGCTTTGCGTCAGCTGCGCAAACGTGCTGCACCGAAGGATAACAACGTTGAGCAACAGTCAACAACTACTGAAAAACTAA
Organism: Scaptomyza parva; assembly: GCA_035044645.1. NCBI lineage: Eukaryota > Metazoa > Arthropoda > Insecta > Diptera > Drosophilidae > Scaptomyza > Scaptomyza parva. Next base: position 69,908 of record JAWNNT010000118.1, read on the forward strand.
GTTCGCCACAGGAGCAATCACCTACATCTCAAACAGCAGGTAAGACATACTAATAACACGCTTTTGCGAATTCTATTTATTGTGACTTTATATATTTATGTCTTCAAAGTCAGCGCAGAAAAGGTGAAGGGACATACTACCCAATTTACCCCTATGCAGAGTAAGGAGCTCTATCCAGAATTTGCAAGCCTGACAATTGCACCTGCGTCAGGGCAATTATCTGATTTGTTAAATAAAACATCAAGTGTACTGGAAACGCAATTGGGCGTGAGGTCTGAACCATTCGTAGAATTAGTAACCACAGCACAAGTACCCTCAGAGCAATTAGCTGATCCTACTTCCACTATGGAGTCTTCTCCCAGAAAGGGAAATACTCGATTATGCAATTTGGTAAGCGATGAAGTATGATGAACTTTGCAATTCAATAACAAAAGCCAAAAATGGTTTTTTATAACCTTAACCCACCCATGAAATGAGTAAAAATGCTATTTTGACTTTGTGCAAAACTATATAACATGCAAAAAAAAGCATCAAAAGCCGAGTCAATATAGCCATGCCCGTCCGTCTATATGTGTAAACGCGACAAAGTACAAAATCTAGAGACTCCAGATGTTGGATATGTGATCTCCTAATCCTAGGGATTCGGCGATACTAAAAAGCACAATATTTGAAAATTTAAAAATAATTATTTAAAACAAAATGATGAGACTGTGTGAAATTTTTAAAAACATTTTTACATAAAATTATGTTCAAATATTTGGGTTAAAGACAAGACTGGTTCGTACATTAAAAATAGCAATATATGTATGTACTAGACAAACTAGTATTATATTTAACCCCACTTATCAAAATATTTGTTTATATTTTACAAATATGAGTCTTTAAATTTAATGAAATTAGCTTAAATTTGAGAACATATGGATAACTACAGACTTTAGATATATGCTTTTCTAAACCCTAGGCAGCACAATTTTGTTTTAAATGTTCCATAATTTTTCTGGCTTAAAATATACAGAGGCTCACACCATTTGGGATAGTGTCGACCAAAAAGTTGCAAGTGGTATAATATCCAAACCAAGCAAAAAACGAAAACTGTTTAAACGCCAATTTGTTTGTGGTATGACGCATGTAAAGAAGTAACTTTTTTAAAATATTGCGTAATATAATAATTAGCCAAAAACTAAAAACATGTCTAAAAATTAGATCACAGCTTATTTGGGATATTTTTAAAAAGGTAATATATTTATCGAAAAACAGCTTAAATAAGGCAGTTAATACCTAGTTTCACATCTTTTAGCCTTAACAACTTCTCTTAACCTTTTATTCATAGAAGATACCAGCTTGTGGGAAGTTTCTGAACCGATTTTGCTCCACTCATCTAGCAGAACATTTTTGAGATCGTGTTTGTTGGAAATGCTGTGCTTCCAGATGTAATTTCCACCAGAGCCCACAAATTCTCATTTAAATCTGGAGACTGGGCCGGTGGAATTATCATGTATGGACAGTTCCAGATAAGCCTGGTCTGTACTATTCCGACCTTATACTTCAGGTCATTGTCTTGGTAGAACCGGACAGTACTTCGAATTCCCAGCTTCTCGGCACTTTGGAGTAAATTTTTTACCGTTATGAAGGTACATATTTATGCCCATTGTACTCTCAAAAATCACCAAGATCCGGGCACTGACTGACAACTTCCATGCCCATACCATGACACTTGCTCCACCGTGCTTGACTTTAGTATTTAAGTGTTTGGGATTCTGTTCAGTACTACGCCACGCATAAAACAGTCGTGAGCTATAAATCTTGATTTGGACTCACCTTCGAAGATGACTGTTTGCCAGGAATCAAATGATGTTATTCACAGTTGAGGGTTTCAGATTGACCATTTCATCTTTATGGGCTTTATTACACCCTGGTGTCCATAGTATAACTATTCCAAAAAAGTTGTGACCTGAAACTTGGGGACTTTTTTTATATAGCCCGGCCTAGCCGGTAGGCAAACCCCAGTTCAACAATATTGTTTCTGGTGGTTTATATATGTACCTACCATGGATTTTTGAAAAATAATGGGAAATACGGAAATGGAAAATATGTGAACTGAAAAAACTGGTCGACACCATCCCAAATAAGATGTGATCCTTTGTACATATGTAACCGCTAACAATAAAATCTTCAATTTCTAAAATTTAAAAATAGGTATGGAATGCCAAACTGTGCTTATACACCTATGAAAGCGTTTTGAACTAAGTGTACATAAATTGTTTTACCATATTGCTATACCCATATGCGTTTGTTTCTACACAATTTAATATTTCAGCCCTTAATAAATAAATGTATTCTTATTTTGATGAAGGGTTTTAAGTTAAATGCCGAAATTGTCTTCATGTAGTACCACCTATTCGTGAATAAACACACAGTGCGCCACTTATCTAACAAAGTACTTAAATCATTTTAGAACTCACCGCCGGATCGCAAACAGACAAACAACTCAACAAGTCCAACACTACGCCCCAAGCCGTCGGCACATTTGACTGGACGTGGGGCCCAATTGATAAATATGATACGCAACAAGAAACTCGATGCTGTTACACCCCACAGTTCGCATTCCTCTTTCTCTGTTTCGTCTGCCACGAACAAAAATCAAGTGCCGCCGGCACGTTTATTGGATCGATCTGAAATGGTGGCAACGCCCACCATTGAGCTCAACGAACTGATTGCTGCTGAGCACACGTCGACACCTATACAGGCCAAGGATCTCTTAATATTCACGAAGCGGCTGCCATCGCCTTCGGCCAGTCCTTCAGCGTCGATCTTAAAACGAAAATTTCGTTGCGAGAGCTTTGACGACATCGAGTCACCGGCCCTGAAGCGCAAGCGAGTCAGTTTTCATGATCCGCCTGTGTCCATAACTAAAGAGTATCTGCGGGATGTTGACGACACACGCAGCAGTAAGCCAAAGCGTTGCTTACTCCAAGACAAAGTCACCCAGACCCCAGATGTGAGGCAAGCACTAAAACGTCGAAGCCGATTGGACAGCATAATTGAAATTGAAAATTTTACTCACGAGCAAACGGCTAGAAGTGCAGAGCTAGAACAATTCAAGGAAAAGTCACATGACTCAATGGAGGAGGATGAGGCTTTTGATTCACTTAAATGGAATGATACCACAATATCAAATAACAACAACGGCAACTGTCGCACTTTGGAGAAGCAGGTGATGAAAGCGGAGATGGAGACACCTCATGCGGCTATATTGAACACAGAGTCTGCGTTGGATCTGGTTGTGGAGCAATGCTCATTGGAAATGGTACTGAAGCGATATTTTGCCAAACCTAATGGAATACCCGTTAAAAGTGTTATTAACATGGCTAAATTTCTGTCAAATCAAATGCGTGGAAATAATAAACTGAAGACCAATGTGCTGGAAACTCTCTCAGAGAATCACTCCAAGGAATTCCTGGATCATGCTGTGCGCGAGAACTTATCATCGGTGGTGTGCGATCGCCTTAATCCCAACTCAGTGCTGGATTATATCTGCGCCAAGTCGAAGATCAACAACACTTGCCGCAGTAACCTTTTGGCACAGGTGCCAGCAATAATACGGATAGACGAGGAGCGTATAGCCCTGATTCAACTTTTGTGTCAGCAGTGTAGCATCAGGGATGATCAAATCCTTGATCTGATTGGTCATCTTATGCAATTGCGCGAGATTTACAGCACAGATCGCAATAGTTGTCCCATAGCCAGCAACATTGACAATGTAGCCGAAACGCCTGCAGACTCTTCATCTAATTTGTGAGTTAATAACCTCAACACCAATTTTTACAAGTACCTCAGTAAAATTGATATTTGTGCATGAAATTTTTTTCATTTTTTTTAAAACGTGTACTTGCTCGATTTTTTTTTAATATTTGTTTTAAATAGGTATTTGGTATATACATTAAATACAAAAATATTTTTTTCATTTGTAATTTTTTTTCTTTATTTCTTTGAAAGAAATCTTGATGTAAAGTTGATATTTGTACAAATCTCGAAATTACCAAGTATTAGTGAAAATAACAAATTTAATTAAGTGAAATTGATTAATTAATATGAAATACATTCACCATTGTGTTTTTCAACCAATTTCAATCGGCGGGGCATCGAATTAACCAAGTTTTCTAATGTTTTCTTCTCGATAGATGACCATTTTTGAACAATGACCGTTTTTAAGTCCTATAAGGATTTGAATTGCCTTACACCCCCATTCACCTTTGTTGAAAGTATTCCCCAAAGGTCCTCAATTGGATTGAGGTCCGGACTTAGTGCTGACCACTGCAATAAGGGGATATTTTTCACTTAAAAAACGTCATTGTATGCATAGCAACATGTATAGGAGCGTTATCCTGTTAAAATATCCAGTCCTCAACATGGAACTCCTCCGAAAATGAAAGAAGTTCTTGTTCAAGGAGATTAGTATACTTTAGCACATTCATTTGTCCCGGCACATAGCAAGTATGAGACTTTCCATCATCACTGAAAACCAGTTTTTGAAACTCGCTGCCCCAAAACCTATATATTTCATAAAAGGCAAGTCGAGCCTTTTTATGCCCAGTTCTGGTATCCTTACCTTTGCAGTGTATTTGAGGTGAAACTAATTTCGGCAAATTTTTTCTACTAGTTATTGATAACTTCAAGTGTTTTTATTTGGGTAGCTCATCGACTTAGCCGTTGTCATCGCTCTTTTAGTGCGCGCATCAACTTTTGATACGGCTCGTTTGCGGTGGTTTTAATCGTATTTTTCAGTATTTTCAAAAAGTTAGCGACTGATTTTTGATGCAGGCTTAATGTTTTGGCTATTTTAGTAATTTTAATGCCACATTCAGCCATAGTTTCAATTGTGGAATTTTATTTTTCACTCAACTCCACTGCAAGATGCATTTTTTATCAAAATCAGTCAAAATTTACAAAAAAAAATAAAATAAAATACTGCAACAGTTTTAATACAGAACAATTAGAAAACAATATTTTAATAATCTCAGCCAATTTTTGCAGCGAGATAACTGATTTGTTTCACTCAAAATGTAAAAGAATAATTTTGCATAAATATCAACTTTCTATTAAAGACATGTTTTGTCCCATCTTTGTCGTAAGGCGACTATAGATTAAAAGCTGATAAGAAATAAAATAAGGAATAACATCTCAAAACATAAGAGATAAAACTTATATACTCAAAATATTAATACCGTTATAATAAAACCTGTTATACGCAAAACAAATTACGCACAAATATCAATTTTCCTGAGGTACATATCAGTAGTACCACATAGTTAACGGCCATAAACAACTGTTTGTCGACAGACCTCATAGCTTAAGCATAAAAATACTTTTTAAATGCACTCTTTTTTTTCAACCGTAACGTAATTTTATTTCTGTTTCACAGGGCAATATTCACTTGTTTTAATAAAATATCAAACTTAAATTGTTTAAAATTAACATAAATAATAATTTATTTTAATCATTGTAAAATATACATCACTACACAAATATTTTAGTAAAAAAAGATATTCTGTTTGCCTATTGTAAGTCGGAAACACTCTAAAAATGTATGTACACTCGGACTTCTGAAAAAAGTCAGATTTAAAAAAAAATTACATTACGTGTACATTAAAACTGCATCAAATTCTATCAATTATAAAACTCTGTACTAAATTTTTTTTCCGTTTTAGTAGTGGAGAACCGATACACATTTATGTCATTAAAAAGGAACTTAAGCGAAGATTTGAACCAAAATTTTATTATGTAACACAAATTTTATTAACTTTATTAAAAACAACAAAATATAGTAATGTAATTAAGAACGTCGCATTAAGAAGAATAAAAAACAAACACGCAGGGCGGCGTTGCCTCGTCTTAAGAATTTTCTGATTTATTTATTTATATTGGTTGTAGTATGTTTTAATTTTATAAAAATGTGAACAGTAGAATATTGAATGACAGATTTTATTTTTGCACTGCAGTTGAAGAGTGTGTAACAATCGAATTTAGATATAGTGTTCTCTCCTTGTTCGCAAGCTTTAAGCTTTTACAGTGCTGCACGTATTAAATACGTGTCCCGCGTCCGGTTAATAAGACCAAGGACGGCAAACATGCTAAACAATAATTTGTTTATATGCAAAAGTATGTACAAACATAAGCTTCGGAAATTTGAAACAGAATACAAATAATTTTACGAATCTTTCAAATTAGTAGCGCGCATTTTAGGAAGGTTATTTGTAGGTCTGCAGTTTATTGTTCTGTGTCTAGCTATAAAAATAGCAATGGAAATTTCAGCTAGATTCGTGTCTACACTCACATCTATGTAACTGACCTAAAGCAAAACTTAAACATTCGTGTGTTCTATTATCGTTTTTTAACCGCTTTGTCTGAGAAGTACTCGCTATTGAAAATTAAAAAAATAAAAACTCTACTTATACGTTTGCCATAAGGTTTATTCTACGGGTTCAAACATGCCGCCCAATTAGTTCATCTACAAGTTAAACTCGTCATTAACCAACTCGAATTCACAAATTGTCTTTGTCAAATGCTTGTTAGCCAATTATACTTATTTAGCTAGTTTAGGATTGCGTTATAACAGCTGTTGTTCAAGAGAGAGAGAGAACTTCAAGTTGCATTTTCTCAGTGTGAAAACAGCTGCAGTTGCCATAGGTGCATCCCCAGACAGACTGCTAAACAGCTGCGTAGGTTAAAAAGTAAACGGTCAGCGTGTAAGAGTGACGACAACTATCTAGCGAAGCAGTGCCAGTGGCAACGGCACTGCGAACGGACAGCCGTGGTAACAGACACAAAAAGTTCACAGTTCAAGTGCAAAGACAACGATTGTTCACAATTTCCAGCAAAGAGAATATCAACGGTAAGCCTAAAACACGATTTAACCTTACCAAAGCAGAGGCGGGCAACAGTAATGGCAGCATAAACAACATAGTTTAAACGAAGTGTGAATTTAAAGTATATAAAGCTCTGATGTAATCACTCGCTGTTGCGCTCACAAAAGAAAAAACGAATTTTCTAAATGATTGCTATCTTCGTTAGCGCTATGGATATATTGGATTATATATTTTATTTATTTGTGTAGCTGACAAATTGCAATAAAAATATAGTTTTAATCGTTGCGTATGAATGTTGAAAATGGACAAAAAGTAAAAAGAAACTTAAAAACTAAAGCAGTGTGTTATTTATAGCCGAGTTAAGTCTTTTTTACTAATTGCTAAGGCACGTCTGGAGCGTATCGATTTTACATTTTTTTTAAAACACTGCGTTTATTGCTATGTTGAAATGAAACACACTCATACTTCCAGCGACAAAAGTTCGCAAAAAAAAGCTTTTGATTTACTTTTAAACGCTCTTACAAGTTGCTCATTTTATTTACACCAACTGTTAAAAATAATGAACTTTTTTATTTAGAATTGGAAGCAATAACAAACAGAGGAACGATATTCTAAAGAGATGTCTTCGCGTATGTTTAAAATCGGCGTCACCGCCGCCAGTGCCTGCGTTGGTTCTGTAATTGCCTCATGGAGCATTGATCGTTGGAACTCTCCGCATGTAGTAAGTAACTTTTGTTTTTTTTTTAGCAACTTAGACTCTGACGTTGCCGAATAGGTCAACAATGCCGTTCAACGCCCTCCAAAACGTAAGCGCACCCTTCCAATGCGCAATGAACAGATTAAATCCCTGATGAGCGGGGAAGAATACGATGTGCTCATCATAGGTGGCGGCGCCACTGGTGCTGGATGTGCACTTGATTCCGTTACGAGAGGTTTGAATTAAAATATTTAAAAAACAAACAAATGTTGTTTGGTTCTTTTACTCAGGTTTAAAGACGGCGCTCGTGGAGCTAGATGACTTTGCCAGCGGCACCTCATCACGTTCCACTAAACTAATTCATGGAGGTGTTCGTTATCTGCAGAAAGCCATTTTAGGCGTAAGTATAAAAAAATAGTTTTAGTACATAAGGAAAGAACATCAGATTAAAATAGAATTCTAACGTTGCTTCAACCACTAGTATAGATAAACTTTTTTATTTTAAAATAATTTCTTAACTCACTCACTAGAAGTAACAAAGTGCAACATTTACTCTGATAATTGCTACAGCTAGATCTTGAGCAATATAGAATGGTTAAGGAGGCTCTGGCAGAGCGCGCCACAATGCTTGAATCAGCGCCCCACTTAACGCATCCATTACCTATTATGCTGCCAGTCTACACGTAATTATCAAATTTTGTCGATAAGACTCCATGTTTTACATTGTAGAGTATATAATATGCTTTTTTCGTATCAATTTTAGATGGTGGCAGGTTCCGTACTTCTGGGTGGGCATAAAGGCTTATGATATGGTAGCTGGGGATCGTAATGTAAAAAGTTCATACTTACTGTCAAAGAAAGATGCTTTGGAGCTGTTTCCTATGCTGAAAAAGGACAAACTATGCGGCGCTATTGTCTATTACGATGGACAACAGGATGATGCGCGCATGTGTCTTGCAGTGGCTTTGACTGCTGCTCGTCATGGTGCCACTGTGTGCAATCATGTAGAGGTTAAGGAGTTGCACAAGAAGGACGATGGCACTGGGACGAAGGTACTGTGCGGCGCTAGGGTCAAGGATCATATCACGGGAAAGGAATTTACCGTTAAGGCTAAATGCGTCATAAATGCCACCGGTCCCTTCACTGACTCTATTCGAAAAATGGATGATCCGACGGTAAAGAGCATTTGCTGTCCGAGCTCTGGTGTACATATTGTATTGCCAGGCTATTACAGTCCCGATCAGATGGGACTGCTTGATCCCTCAACATCTGATGGCCGTGTGATTTTCTTTTTACCTTGGCAACGCCAAACGATTGCAGGCACTACAGATTTACCCTGCGAAATTACGCATAGTCCCACTCCCACTGAGGACGAGATCCAGTTCATTCTAAGTGAAATTAAAAATTATCTTAATGCCGACGTTGAGGTACGACGTGGTGATGTGCTTTCCGCCTGGAGCGGTATTCGCCCACTTGTCTCTGACCCTAACAAAGACGACACGCAATCTCTGGCGCGCAATCACATTGTTCATGTTAGCTCCTCCAACCTGATCACTATTGCCGGTGGCAAGTGGACTACCTACAGAGCCATGGCGGAGCACACCGTTGATGCGGCTATTAAGGGTAACTTATCATACTTGACTAGGCTTTTCAATCAGTCACAAAGTACTATAAATATTTCCTCTAACTTTGCTAGCCTGCAACCTAAAGCCGGAACGCCCTGAGGCTGTCACGTCGTTTTTGAAAATTGAGGGCGGACAGGGCTGGACCCCTACGATGTATATACGTCTGGTGCAAGATTTTGGACTTGAGTGTGAGGTAGCTCAGCATCTTGCTAAGTCATATGGCGATCGTGCTTTTGCTGTCGCCAAGATGGCATCGTTAACTGGGAAACGATGGCCCATTATCGGTAATCGCATCCATCCCGAATTCCCCTACATAGATGCGGAGATTCGTTATGGCGTCCGCGAATACGCCTGCACTGCTGTAGATATGATTGCGCGTCGAATGCGTTTGTCCTTCCTCAACGTCCAGGCGGCTTCGGAGGCATTGCCTGCCGTCGTTGATATTATGGGGGAAGAGCTTCGGTGGTCGAAGGATGAGAAGCAGCGCCAGATTAAGCTTGCCACTGAATTCCTCGCTAATGAAATGGGACATGCGATCAATCGCACATCCAAGGAAAGAATACCAATCAAGCTGTCCAAGGAGGAAATACAGACGTATGTCAAACGCTTTGAACTCATTGATAAGGACAAGAAAGGTTATGTCTCCATCAATGACATACGTCGTGCGCTGAAGAACTTTGGAGATGGCGACGTCTCCGGCGAGCAGCTGCACGATATTCTCAAGGAGATTGACACCAACATGAACGGTCAGGTTGAGCTCGATGAGTATTTACAGGTAAATAAGTCTTTACATAAACTTCAAATCCGTATGTATTTTATGAGGTAAAAAACAATATATATACAAAACACTCCAAATTGCACAGATGATGTCAGCGATAAAAACGGGCGATGTGGCCTATTCCCGCTTTGCTCGCATGGCCGAGTTAGAGGAACAGAAGCACGAGGCAGCCAATCTTAAGCAGAAGATCAGCGTTGACCGATCCGGTGGAGGGTTGTAAGTGACTTAATAAAAAGGATATCACTCATACGTTTTGTAAAAATGAATTAACAAATTGTTTAAAGCTATTTACAAATTTTTTTTCTTTACAATTTGCTGTTAATAAAAGTCTTAAAACCGATTTTCACTGCACAACATTGGAATTCTATTTATTTTCCGGTGCAATCTTACTTGACCGTTGCTTTCAATATTGATTTACCACGTCTCCTTTCATCGATTTAAAATTATTATAAACATACACACTTAATTTCGATGAATCCATACTAATAACATAATCATAAACGAGAATTCCTTTCAATATCTTCTGTCTGGAAACACCGGAGATATCAAATATTGAGATAAATAATTAATCATTGGGACAGTAGTAAGAAGCAGTACAGAACCCTAATAGAAGAGCAGCTTTCCCTATTTATTAGAAGATGTCATCGATTTCTTGAACTATTTTATCATCTTAATGACTATTAATAAGTAGAAAAACCAACCATGATTTGCATTGAACTGTGCCAAAATGATGCACTCACATCGATCAAGATATCATTTAGTTTCTGATTGTTTTTTTATTTGTCATAGAAAAAATAGTCTCGATGCAGTAGCTCTTCAAGTTGGTCATATTCTGGTGGCTATCACGAAATTTTTTGACAAATGGCATCTTTCAACCAATTTTGGTCATCAAACATAACGCTCTCTGCATTAAAGTAAGAAGCACAGAAAGAAAAATTATTATTATGGAATGGCTTCAAGGTGACGGGGCCAAAAATATTTTGCTTTGAGTCCAATATAATGGGCTGGCACGAAGTCCACGGAGAATTTAGTATCATTTTCATTTATGGTCTTGGATGTCTTGGAACACATTTGTCGTATGTTTCGCAACTTTTCCATTGCCCGTTGCCCATTCGATTAAGAGCGCGCATCACAGCACAAGCTATCATACCCTGCAGCTATCCTCAAGAAACAAAATTAGAGTTATAACATGTTTATACCCCTAAACCATACAATGGGTAAAAACAAGGCTATAATGGTTTTGTGCAAAGGTATGTAACAGGCAGAAAGAAGCTTCTCCGACCCCATAAAGTATATACATATGTTCTTGATCAGTATCAAAGCCGAGGCGATGTAGCCAAGTCCATCTGTCCGTTTGAACGCTCTGAAGGCTGTATATATCGATATACTATGTGTCACAGCTTATTCTGAATATTTCAAACCAAAAAGTTTAAATACTTGTCAAATCCTTATTTTACATTATTAATTAAAAATTCCTATGGTAGGTATTGACCACCAAAATAAATATTTAACCGCAATGAAATGGGGCTTCCCCACCGGCTAGGTCGGGTTCTGCAAAAAGTACCCTAATTTCAGGTCAGCTTTTTTTAATATTTATGTTATGGACACCTGGGTGCCATTAAACCCCGATTTTTGACTAAGTTCGAATATTATGGGTATAAGTAGACTAATTTTTCGTAGTCAATTTAGTTTTATCTTGGAACTCGGGTGCAACAAGCAAACCAGGACTACGGGCAAACGGACTACTATTGGACAACGAAAACTCATCCTGGAACATTTTAAAAACGGATTTCACAGATCTGAATAGCTGAAATGGTCAGAGCTTCTCAATTGTGAATAACCTCATTTGACGCTTCATTCGCGAAAATCTAATGAGGGATAAGGGCAGAATGGCATCAAACAAGATTTCCACCAAAGAGGATGAGTGAGGGAACATCAGGAAAACCCGAAGTTATTGGCTACAAAACTGGCAAAAGGTTCAGGATGAAATTGGGAAAAAGTGTAGTGTAGAAACTGTTGAGCGTCCAAATTTAACATATATGGCTCAAACGGACCGTTTTATGTGTGGCGTTGGTCGATTACTGAGCAGAATCCCGAACACTTAAATAAAACAGTCAAGCACTGTGGACCAAGTGTCATGGTATGGGGCATGTAAGTCGTCAGCCAGTGCCCGGATCGTGGTGGTTTTTTAGAGTACAACGGGCAATAATATGTACCTCAATATCCAAAAAAAAAATGTACTCCAAAATGCCGAGAGGCTCTACCAAGACAACGACCCGAAGCATAACGCCGGAATAATACAGTCCTGGCTTATCTGGAACTGCTCCTACATGCAAATTCCTCCGGCCCAGTATTGAGAATTTGTGGGCTCAAAATTTGCACTACTCGATGAGTGAAGCAAAATCTGTCCAGAAACTACCCAGAAGCTGGTATCTTCCATGAATAATATGTTAAAAGAAGTTGTTAAGGCTAAAGGATATCAAACTAAGAATTAACTGCCTTATTTAAGCTATTATTCTTCAAATACTATGTTACTATGTTACAAATATTCAAAATAAGTTGTGACCTAATGTTTAGACATGCTTCCAGTTTTTGGCTAATTATTATATTAACGCAATATTAAAAAAAAAATAATGTTACATTTTTAAATGCGACATACCACAAGACAAATTGTCGCTTAAACATTTTACGTTGTCTGGTGTGAATATTATAGCACTTGCAATTTTTTGGTTGTCTATATTATATATATATATATATATTAGGCTGTGACTTACTGTACATGTACTACTGTACTCTACATACAGAGAGACAGGCAGGCGGGTGGAAGGATAGACAGGCGGACATGGCTATACCGACTCAACTGTTGACGCTGATCAAGAATATATATATTTGATGGGATCAAAGAAGCTTACTTTTACCTGTTACATACTTTTGCAAAAAATCCTTATAACCTGAAGAGAAAACAGCGGAATAAAACAATGTGAATTATTGTATACGCTAAATATTGATAAGAACTTTGATTTTATTTACTATTATATTTATTTATTATATATGACAAACAGTTTGCACTCATTTACGGCTCGTAATGTAATTTATGTTATGGCTTGCAGTTTCAGTCAAATAGTCAAACAGTTTAGCATTATCATCATAAAATGTATACTATTAATGTATATTGCTAAAATCTAATCTTTTTCAATATTAATGAGGTGAAAGTATGAAACTGAAAATTATAAAAATTTGAGCTTTTGGCGAAGTGTCCAACGACACCTCAATCATCCTAATTCGATAGTTCTTTAATTACATATTTCACAAGGGGCATGAGTGGCATTGCCAAACTGAAAACATCTGTCTATTTATTTCTGTGGTTGTATGAAACAAATAACTGTTTTTGATTATATTATAAACAAGATCGAACTGATCACCTTTGGTTCTATAACTTTTAAGGATCTATAACTTTTTACATGTGGTTTTTAGATTTTTAAAGCTAGATTTTCCTTGCCGACAATGAAAAATAAAACTAGTGATACATACTATAGTTGACACTTAGCCGCAAAAATGTTAAGCCTCGATGCTAAAGACTTCTAACAGCGCGCCGAAAAAGAAACTAATTAAATTATCGGAAATTATGATTTGTTAATTATTACTCGTCAAAAAACTAAATATTAAAAATGTTTATCACTTATTTGTTACGTTAGGAGGTGTTTGTTACATATTTGTAACAATATAATGTTCATGTTTATTATTATTTTGTGTAATAATTTCGATTGTTTGTTTGGCATTCATCGTTCTTGTCATAATCATTTTAAAGATAAAAAGGCCTGGATCAAAAAGTCCTCAAAAAGCCGAAAATCCAACTATTTCGACCAGAACGATTGCCAATGACATGAAGACGGAATGTGGAATCACCATATGTCGCGAAACTGTCAGAAAAGCCATTAAAAGAAACGTCTTTATATCTCGAGCTGCTCGAAAAAAGACCGTTGTTGTCGGCGGAGCATGCTAGAAGACGTTTAACTTTTTCCAGGATCCACGTAGGACAGCCAGATTTATATTGGAACGACATGGTGTTTCGTGATGAATCCAAGATTATGCTATTCTATAATGATGGACCCAGCAGAGTGTGGCGCAAGCCGTTGACAGCACTTGAAAACAATAATATTATACCCACTGTTGAAAATTGGAAAATTTGGAAAATTGTCAGTGATGGTTTTGGGGTACATCTCGAGCAACGAAATTCGAGAATTGTGCTTCATTGAAAATACAATGGATGCCCACCAATATTTAAGTATTTTGAACACACATTTGGTTGCCAGTGCCAACAAATTTGTATTTAGTAATGCCAACATACAAGTTTTATCAGGACAATAATCCCAATCAAAAGGCTAATATTGTGTGGTGCTGGCTGCTTTATAACTGTAAAAAGGTGTTCGATACACCTGCCCAAAGCCCAGACCTCAACCCAGTTGAATATCTGTGGGCCTATCTGAAAAAACGTACTGCCAAGCACCATCCGAAAAATAAGAATGGTTTCAAGGCGATAATCTTGGAGGAAAGGCAAAATATTCCATTGGGGTACGTCCAAAATCTAATATAGTCTAGTCTAATATCTGGGACCGGTTGTGAAAGCCAACGGTGGACATATAAAATATTAATTATTGTTTAAAACGAAAAAATGATAGAAAGATGAACATTGTGTTAAGACATTATTGTCAGTTGAATTTAGTGCCTTTGTTAGAATTTTTAATGTTTATGTTTTTTAAGTTTTGTTAAATAGGTTTAAGAGATAATTAAGAGATAATATTTAATGAAATTTTAAATCATTATATTTTAATAATCTAATTGAATATAATTTTATTAATTTATTTTGTTTTTATTACTTTGCTTTACAAACGCAACAAAAGTGTTTTTGTTTTTGACGCTTCGGCATTGCGGTTTTTACAAATAAAAAGTTTTGTGACTTTGAATTAAATCGGTTTGTGGAAAACCCAAAATGGAATTAAATTATATACATTATTTGCTTATTTTTAAAAAATCTCCAAACACACAAAAAGAAAGCAATCTGCTTAATATACTCAGCTTTCTTGCAGCTTGCAAATACTTCGTTTTGGATCAAGATGAATTAAGATTCAAAACATATAAAGCGTAAACGGAAAAATAGAAAATATTGAAATTTGTGCTTTACCCCATCGTGTGGGGTCCGAAATTAATTGAAATAGTATTTCAATTCACTTATATGAATTGAATCTAATCTACAAGGAATACTACAGACCGTAAAGAAAATACAGTCAGCACGGTCAAACAATTAAAAATGCTCTAGTCGAGTAAGCTCGACTAGAAGATACCCTTATCCATTGATCATACAGACGGACAGACGGTCGGGCTGACAGACACATATATGTACGTGTACCGCTGTACCAATGCTTGATGGTTTTATATCTCCGGTGTTTCTGAACCGATTTAAATAAAAATTTCACACATGTTCATTATTTCGCTAAACGTTTCAATTCCAGTTTTCGATTTTCAAAATTTTTGTCGAGATCATGAATGCTTGTGTGTGTTTTGTATGCTCGCGTTTGTTTGAGTATCAAAAATATTGAGATATGCTTGTTTTGTTTTGGTTTTTTATACCCTTAAAAAAGTGTATAATGTTTTTGTGCAAATGTATGTAACAGGCAGAAGGAAGCTTCTCCGACCCCATAAAGTATATATATTCTTGATCAGCATCAACAGTCGAGCCGATTTAGCCATGTCCGTCTATCGGGATGTATGAGCGCGTCGATCTCAGAAACTATAAAAGCTAGAGACTCCCGATTTTGGATATAAGCTCTCTTAATCCCTAGGCATGACAAGTTTGTTTCAAATTTTCGATAACTTTTCAGATATACACATTTTTTTTTTAAAAAAACTGAAAATGAGGATTGCAAATATAAGCAAAATAATAATAAAAAATAATTATTAATGGAATATTCACGTGGGAGCAGCTCCAGATGAGCCAGGACTCCACTTTTCCGACTTATGCTTTGGGTCGTTGTCTTGGTAGAACCGGAAAGAACTCCGGATTCCCAGTATCTCGGCACATTGGAGTACATTTTTTTTTAGGATATTGTGGTACATATTATTGCCGATTGTACTCTAAAAATCAACAAGTTGCTCTACCGTGCTTGATAGTTGTATTAAAGTGTTTGGGATTCTGCTCAGTACTGGACCGACGCCACAAAAAACGGTCCGTTTGAGCCATGAATGTTGAATTTGGACTCGCCCTTAAAGTTGACTGTATGCCAAAAATCCAAATCCTTGTCCAAATAGATTTTGGGTAACGTCATCCCAGTGCCTATATTTTTTGCACTTATAGAAACTTTCTTCCGCGGTTCTCGGGCATAAAAGTCATGGTTCCGCAGAACCCGGCGAACAGCTTGCACACTATACTCTTTCCTTATTTCATCCTGCTCTTGTTGATCCAGTTGTGGGGCCGATAGCTTCGGGTTTTACCTTGTTTTCCTGATGATCCCTCGCTCATCCTTTTCAATGAAAATCTTATTTAATGCCATTCCCATTCCCATTCACCCATCCGATTTTCGCGGATGAAGCGCCAAATGATGTCGTACACAGTTGTGGACCCCATATTGACCATTTCCTCTATTCGGCGTTTGATATATCCGGTTTTGAAAAGTTCCAGGGCGAGTTTTCGCGTTTAATGGTAGTCTGTTTGCCCATGGTCCTTTTTGGCTGATTCCTTTCGAAATGCAGGATATAACTGAACTGACTATGTAGAATTAGTCTATTTATACCTATAATCTACCCATAATATTCAAACTTAAGTAAAAATCGATTTTTATGGCATGCGGGTGTCCATAATGTACCTGTTCCGAATAAGCTGAGTGCTGAAGTTAGGGAACTATTTGGTAAAACCCGACCTAGCCAGTGGCCAAACCCCAGTTCATTGCGGTCAAATATTTATTCTGGTCGTTAATATATAATATATTCGGATATGGCAGACATTTAAACTTCTTGCTCGACCTTACTCACTTTAAGGTGGAGATATATAATTTAATACAATAATAAAGGAAAAGAAGTGAACGGTCTCCGTTTTTTATACCCTTAACCCATGAAATGGGTAAAAGAGGGTATAATGGTTTTGTGCAAAAGTATGTAACAGGCAGAAGGAAGCTTCTCCGACCCCATAAAGTATATATATTCTTGATCAGCTTCCGCAGCCGAGTTGATTTAGCCATGTCCGTCTGTCCGTCCGTCTGTATGTATGAACGCGTCGATCTCAGAAACTACAAAAGCTAGAGACTCCAGATTTTGGATATGAGCTCTCCTAATCCCTAGGCATCGCAAGTTTGTTTCAAATTTTTAATAACTTTTCGAACGATATATACATGAAATTGATAACAAAAAATTCTTACATTATTTATTTTATATTATATTTATTAAAATCGGATCAGAAACACCGGAGATATGTTCAAACATTGGTACAGTGGTGCACGTACATATATGTATGCCTATCAGACCGACCGACTGTCCGTATGGTCAAGGGTTAGTTGAGCTTACTCGACTAGAGCCTTCTTACTTTTTTTTTTATTAGATATCAGTGTAATATTGGATGAGTTTCACGAATTTTATGACGACCCATTAAAATTTTAATGTATAAAATTGATTTGTTGAATAAAGAAACTTTTTTCAATGTTTATGTATATAATTTAAGTGGTTGTTGCAAGGAATGGAGCAATATGCAATGATCGAATTTTAAATGTGGCCCTAGAAAAGAAATTGAGCATAGCACTAACAAAATCGATTTCCAGTGTCATACAGAAAAACTTTTTGGTAAACGCACCCAATGTTATAACAAACCTAAGTGGATTTCTATATTATTAATTTCAAAACAATTAAGCATTTCTTATGGTTCTGTATTTATGTTTTACACTTAAATTAGTTTTATTTTGAGCAGTCAATCGCTGTGTACTTAAATTGAAGTGAAACCAGGACGGTTTATACCCCATATGCTCATACCACAAGCCTAGTTTCCAGATTTATATATTATTAAGAATTTCTAGGCTCTGCTCACAAATAGCATCCGAAAGTACATCATATCGAACAAATCTCGATACTTTAATGTTAATTTTCCTTAAGTATATTGTGGTCGATTATTGCCCATAGACTTTATAAGCACCATATTGCTTGTAATCCATTTCCGTGTTCAACCACTAACATTGAAAATTGTATAGATATGTCAAAGTGGTAATTTCCCTGTTCCACTACGAGACGAACTTTTTGCTTCGTGTAGTCAACGAGTAGGTAGATAGAGGTAAATTTTCATATAGCGATTTTATGCCAAATTTTTTTTGAGATCAGAACCCACAGCCGAACGCGCTCTCAGCACTCTCATTCAATTGTAATATGCTTGCGATTAGATGCAGAGTGGCGGTCGACGAAGAAGGTTGGTTCGCGCCGCTTTGCTGTTTATATGAGTATGCAAGTTAACTACTATCTATTTGATTTCTTATATGTAAAATAAGATTAGTTACAACACTGCATGTTCGATCGTATATTTCATGTCTATCATAAAAGACATCATTACATTGTATGCGATAAGAGTAAACATGCAGAGCTATCATAAAATTAAATACGACACTACGTCATTACACTGTATAAGAGTAAACATGCAGAGCTCAGCAGCTCTTATTTCTTAAGATCATAAATAATCATCGACGTTCGGTTGAAGTAGTGAATAGGACACCATGAGTTCAAGTGGTCAGCATGTCACCATGAGCACTTGAAAGGGTCACATAGCCGGCAATCACGACATATGCGTGTGGCCGCTATGATCGGAAATGCCAGGCTCAGCACTTCATGCGAGGCTTAGGGTTTCTTCTCTCTAAGGCTTCCTAGCAATCATTTTTGTACTTTAGTTTTTAGTCTAAAATTGTCAATGAATAAAGCAAGGCGCTCGTCGTCTCTCAAATAAAATTCTTGCGTTTTAGTTAACTCGGTGCGAGTCCGGCCTTTCGCCGACTCAAACAATAACCAAAGTCCGACCTATCGTCGGCATCCTAAGCAAATAGTATTTCTAAATACTAATAATAAAATAAATAATTGGCGCCCAACGTGGGGCAATCCGACGAATTCAAAGTCAGTACCCACGCAGCTTCACCAGGAAGCTCTCATTAAAAGGATTCAAAAGTCTGCAGCTGCCTCCGTTAACACAGGACGCAAATGGAGCAGCCAATCCAGCCTCATCTTCGCAACGACGCTAGAGGGGATCAACTAGTGGTAATCCGACGAATTCAAAGTCAGTACCCACGCAGCTTCACCTGGAAGCTCTCATTAAAAGGATTCAAAAGTCTGCAGTTGCCTCCGTTAGCACAGGCGGCAAAAGGAGCAGTGAATCCAGCCTCTTCTTCGCAACAACGCTAAGAGGGGATCATCGTCAGGAAAGGAAACACCGCACTTGTCTTGAAACCAAAAATACAAAAAGCGTGTAAGTGGACTTTTCTGACAAACAATTTTTCAAGTCACAAAATTTACTAAAGGAGTGTGCGAGCATTCCGTTTTGCAACGGTTCATAATATTCACAACAAAAAATCTCCGTCTCGTGTAAGGGACCCCTTGAGAATCAGATTCGGCTTAAAAATACCTTTTTTTTTTGTCGACTTGGTTATCTATTTTTGTTGTAATATCTCGCATTAAAACCCTTTTTTGGTGACAAAGGCCCATGAGTAAACCGTTCCTCCAGTATAGAACTCCACACATTAGTGATTCAGAATCGGACTGTGACGAACACTTTGAAACTCCAGACCGCGCTCCTAAAGCTCCCCTTACGGTTAGGAAAATGGACGCTAGAGAGTTCATGGCCATGATACAGGTAGCTATCAGCCAAGCCTTAGCTGAGCAGGCAGCTAAGAATGCACAGGAAAGAGCTGAGCTCACCCAGAAAGTAGATGAGCTTTCTAAACAATTGGCGGCAGCGGGTATTGCCGCCCCAAGCGAGCAATCGTTCGCACCTGTAGAGATGAATGGCGGCGTCAGTTGTGACGAGCCGCTGAGCGTAATGAAATCCCTGTCCGATTTTTCAGGGATACGTGAGTCATACGCCTCATGGAGGCAAGCGGCCTTAACCGCTTATCAGGTTTTCGAACCGCACAATGGCAGCACGCGCCACTTCCAGGCGGTTGCCATCATGAGGAACAAGGTAAAGGGTCCTGCCGATGCCATGTTAACCTCATACAAAACCCCATTGAACGTCCATGCAATAATTAGCCGTCTCGACTTTAAGTTCAGCGACAAACGGTCTCTGAGGGCAATCGAGAGGGAGTTAGATGCCGTAAGGCAGGGTAGCCGACAGGTGTCGGAATACCATAACGAGGTGGGAGAGATACTCACCCTGTTGACAGAAAAGGTCAATATGGCCTATGACCCGGCGGTAGCGGAGGCACTTTACGAAAAATACTGCAAAGACGCGTTGGAGGCTTTCGTATCAGGGCTCAGGGATAGCATAACGGATGTAGTTTTTGCAGCAACATCCTGGAACTTACCCACGGCACTGGCTCTTGCACAGGACTTAGAGTCGAACCATGCGAAAAAGGTGATCGCACAAGAAAACCCGGGTGCAGGAAGCCCTTATTTTGATAACCGGCTTAGCAATAAGCAGTACAGGGTTTTTGAAGTGGGCGAAAATGTCTAAGTAAAATCTAGCCGGAGGCTAGGAAATAGGCTTACCCCTCCACACTCACATGAGACACCGCTGACTAGAAACATAGAAACATAGTTGCAAAACTTAATGCTCGCATCACACTCGCACGGACTTGAAATCTGTTTGGATAGAAGAGCCCACCAGTACCCCTATAGGGGGCCTTATGTCCGTGTCGTCCGTAAAAGTGCTCCAAACTAAAAATATGCTGCATTGTATCATTAAATTTCCTAAAAATAAGTCGGCAATGCTTCAACTAATGAATTTTTTCCCGAAAGCCAATGTGATCTTCTGTGACAATGAACCATCATTGAACTCACACACGATCTCCTCTATGCTAACCAACCATTTCGGAGTCAGCATTGCAAACGCGCCACCTCTACACAGTACCTCTAATGGGCAAGTAGAGCGCTTTCATAGCACTTTGATGGAACTGGCCAGATGCTTTAAAATTGATAGAGGCATAAGTGACACGGTAGAGGTCATTTTGTTAGCTACAGCTGAATACAACAAATCAACCCACTCGGTCATCAATAAAAGACCAGTTGATGTTGTTCAGGCCCACCCAGACGAACCACAAGAAGGAATCGAGATTAGAATAAAAAACGCCCAGATCGCGCTCAGAGCCAGAGAAAATTCTTCTCGGCAAAACAGGACCTTTGAGGTGGGGGAAAACGTCTTGGTAAAGTCCAATAGGAGGCTCGGGAACAAGCTCACACCTTTGTGCGAAGAGAGGGCTGTAGAAGCGGACCTGGGGACCACGGTCCTCATTAAGGGGAGGGTGGTCCACAAGGACAACATAAAATAAGCTTATCATTAAGTCTTCTCTTTAAGCATCCCCTTTGTGATGGTGGGATTCATCCATGCGAACAAAAAATATAATAAGTAATATTCTTCTCCTCAGGTTCGGAATCCCTTTTCTCTTCTTTCTGTCCTTGGCATCGGCGCACATCACCGACTACTCGCATGCCAGATACATCCCTATAATTGATGGTCAAATACTCGTGTGGGAGGAGTTTGCCTATGTAAGGCATTCAGCGAATCTCTCTGAATACAAGCGTATGATAGAAGAAACCAATAATTTGAATGACATGTTTCCGGAATCACACATGAGAAAATTGCTTAGCGTGGACACTTCTCATCTCCGGGATTTATTAGAAGCGTTAGGCGGGCACCACAGGGTATCTAGGAGCTTAGACTTCCTGGGTTCCATGTTGAAAGTCGTAGCAGGCACACCGGATGCCCATGACTTAGAACAGATTAGATTTACGGAAATGCAACTAGTTAGTTCAAGCAATACACAGATAGAAATTAACACAAGGACGCAGGAACAAATCAATCAAATAACCAACACTGTTAATCTGATTCTCAAGGCAGCCAAGAGCTCACCAATCGACTCCGGTCATTTATATGAGACACTGCTAGCAAGGAATAGAATGCTTATGATGGAGTTGCAGAATCTAATGCTCGCCGTATCGCTTGCAAAGATTGGCATTGTTAACCCAAACATTTTGGATCAAACAGACTTGAAATCGGTTTGGCTTGAGGAGCCCACCAATACCCCCATAGGGGATCTTATGTCTGTTTCGTCCGTGAAGGTTCTCCAGTCCGCTAACATTTTGCATTTTATCATTAAATTTCCAAAAATTAAGTTAGCCTGTAAAAAAATTACTATTTTTCCTGTCATACAAGAAAATGTTATATTACGTATAAGAGACAACGTAATAGCGGAGTGTGGGAAGGAAACCCACACCGTCAAAGATTGCACTGCAAGAAGCTCATGCGCCAGCGAACTACACTCGAAAGTGGTGGCGCATTGCGAGTCACAGCCGAGCGATCTGGAACCCATCACGTACGTGGATGATGGGATTATCATTATCAACGATCACCCGGCAAAAGTGTGCTTGGACAATGGTTCCGAAGTCCAAATACGGGGCACATATCTCATCACATTCGACGAACGAGCTATAATCAATGGGTCGCTGTTTATTATCCGCGACAACATCCAGAACAGGGTACCGGGATTGGCAAAATCCCCTCTGCTAAATATCACTACCAGCCAGAAAATCCTGAGTCTCCCGTACCTTCATCGATTGACCGGACGCAACTTGGAGACTATTCAGGGATTCAAGGAGGAGCTCGTCACAAACCGCACGCTTAGTGTAATCCTAATCATAGGCTTAGTACTTATGGCACTTGCTGGGATCAGCATCGTATTTTGGTGGTTCAATAAGGTGAGAAAAAATGCAGATGGACTAAAACAGTCTATTGTCGAATTTGAACCGGCCAAAGAGCGGCCTTAAGCTTGAAGGGGGGGTAGTTAACTACTATCTATTTGATTTCTTATATGTAAAATAAGATTAGTTACAACACTGCATGTTCGATCGTATATTTCATGTCTATCATAAAAGACATCATTACATTGTATGCGATAAGAGTAAACATGCAGAGCTATCATAAAATTAAATACGACACTACGTCATTACACTGTATAAGAGTAAACATGCAGAGCTCAGCAGCTCTTATTTCTTAAGATCATAAATAATCATCGACGTTCGGTTGAAGTAGTGAATAGGACACCATGAGTTCAAGTGGTCAGCATGTCACCATGAGCACTTGAAAGGGTCACATAGCCGGCAATCACGACATATGCGTGTGGCCGCTATGATCGGAAATGCCAGGCTCAGCACTTCATGCGAGGCTTAGCGTTTCTTCTCTCTAAGGCTTCCTAGCAATCATTTTTGTACTTTAGTTTTTAGTCTAAAATTGTCAATGAATAAAGCAAGGCGCTCGTCGTCTCTCAAATAAAATTCTTGCGTTTTAGTTAACTCGGTGCGAGTCCGGCCTTTCGCCGACTCAAACAATAACCAAAGTCCGACCTATCGTCGGCATCCTAAGCAAATAGTATTTCTAAATACTAATAATAAAATAAATAATTGGCGCCCAACGTGGGGCAATCCGACGAATTCAAAGTCAGTACCCACGCAGCTTCACCAGGAAGCTCTCATTAAAAGGATTCAAAAGTCTGCAGCTGCCTCCGTTAACACAGGACGCAAATGGAGCAGCGAATCCAGCCTCATCTTCGCAACGACGCTAGAGGGGATCAACTAGTGGTAATCCGACGAATTCAAAGTCAGTACCCACGCAGCTTCACCTGGAAGCTCTCATTAAAAGGATTCAAAAGTCTGCAGTTGCCTCCGTTAGCACAGGCGGCAAAAGGAGCAGTGAATCCAGCCTCTTCTTCGCAACAACGCTAAGAGGGGATCATCGTCAGGAAAGGAAACACCGCACTTGTCTTGAAACCAAAAATACAAAAAGCGTGTAAGTGGACTTTTCTGACAAACAATTTTTCAAGTCACAAAATTTACTAAAGGAGTGTGCGAGCATTCCGTTTTGCAACGGTTCATAATATTCACAACAAAAAATCTCCGTCTCGTGTAAGGGACCCCTTGAGAATCAGATTCGGCTTAAAAATACCTTTTTTTTTTGTCGACTTGGTTATCTATTTTTGTTGTAATATCTCGCATTAAAACCCTTTTTTGGTGACAAAGGCCCATGAGTAAACCGTTCCTCCAGTATAGAACTCCACACATTAGTGATTCAGAATCGGACTGTGACGAACACTTTGAAACTCCAGACCGCGCTCCTAAAGCTCCCCTTACGGTTAGGAAAATGGACGCTAGAGAGTTCATGGCCATGATACAGGTAGCTATCAGCCAAGCCTTAGCTGAGCAGGCAGCTAAGAATGCACAGGAAAGAGCTGAGCTCACCCAGAAAGTAGATGAGCTTTCTAAACAATTGGCGGCAGCGGGTATTGCCGCCCCAAGCGAGCAATCGTTCGCACCTGTAGAGATGAATGGCGGCGTCAGTTGTGACGAGCCGCTGAGCGTAATGAAATCCCTGTCCGATTTTTCAGGGATACGTGAGTCATACGCCTCATGGAGGCAAGCGGCCTTAACCGCTTATCAGGTTTTCGAACCGCACAATGGCAGCACGCGCCACTTCCAGGCGGTTGCCATCATGAGGAACAAGGTAAAGGGTCCTGCCGATGCCATGTTAACCTCATACAAAACCCCATTGAACGTCCATGCAATAATTAGCCGTCTCGACTTTAAGTTCAGCGACAAACGGTCTCTGAGGGCAATCGAGAGGGAGTTAGATGCCGTAAGGCAGGGTAGCCGACAGGTGTCGGAATACCATAACGAGGTGGGAGAGATACTCACCCTGTTGACAGAAAAGGTCAATATGGCCTATGACCCGGCGGTAGCGGAGGCACTTTACGAAAAATACTGCAAAGACGCGTTGGAGGCTTTCGTATCAGGGCTCAGGGATAGCATAACGGATGTAGTTTTTGCAGCAACATCCTGGAACTTACCCACGGCACTGGCTCTTGCACAGGACTTAGAGTCGAACCATGCGAAAAAGGTGATCGCACAAGAAAACCCGGGTGCAGGAAGCCCTTATTTTGATAACCGGCTTAGCAATAAGCAGTACAGGGTTTTTGAAGTGGGCGAAAATGTCTAAGTAAAATCTAGCCGGAGGCTAGGAAATAGGCTTACCCCTCCACACTCACATGAGACACCGCTGACTAGAAACATAGAAACATAGTTGCAAAACTTAATGCTCGCATCACACTCGCACGGACTTGAAATCTGTTTGGATAGAAGAGCCCACCAGTACCCCTATAGGGGGCCTTATGTCCGTGTCGTCCGTAAAAGTGCTCCAAACTAAAAATATGCTGCATTGTATCATTAAATTTCCTAAAAATAAGTCGGCCATGCTTCAACTAATGAATTTTTTCCCGAAAGCCAATGTGATCTTCTGTGACAATGAACCATCATTGAACTCACACACGATCTCCTCTATGCTAACCAACCATTTCGGAGTCAGCATTGCAAACGCGCCACCTCTACACAGTACCTCTAATGGGCAAGTAGAGCGCTTTCATAGCACTTTGATGGAACTGGCCAGATGCTTTAAAATTGATAGAGGCATAAGTGACACGGTAGAGGTCATTTTGTTAGCTACAGCTGAATACAACAAATCAACCCACTCGGTCATCAATAAAAGACCAGTTGATGTTGTTCAGGCCCACCCAGACGAACCACAAGAAGGAATCGAGATTAGAATAAAAAACGCCCAGATCGCGCTCAGAGCCAGAGAAAATTCTTCTCGGCAAAACAGGACCTTTGAGGTGGGGGAAAACGTCTTGGTAAAGTCCAATAGGAGGCTCGGGAACAAGCTCACACCTTTGTGCGAAGAGAGGGCTGTAGAAGCGGACCTGGGGACCACGGTCCTCATTAAGGGGAGGGTGGTCCACAAGGACAACATAAAATAAGCTTATCATTAAGTCTTCTCTTTAAGCATCCCCTTTGTGATGGTGGGATTCATCCATGCGAACAAAAAATATAATAAGTAATATTCTTCTCCTCAGGTTCGGAATCCCTTTTCTCTTCTTTCTGTCCTTGGCATCGGCGCACATCACCGACTACTCGCATGCCAGATACATCCCTATAATTGATGGTCAAATACTCGTGTGGGAGGAGTTTGCCTATGTAAGGCATTCAGCGAATCTCTCTGAATACAAGCGTATGATAGAAGAAACCAATAATTTGAATGACATGTTTCCGGAATCACACATGAGAAAATTGCTTAGCGTGGACACTTCTCATCTCCGGGATTTATTAGAAGCGTTAGGCGGGCACCACAGGGTATCTAGGAGCTTAGACTTCCTGGGTTCCATGTTGAAAGTCGTAGCAGGCACACCGGATGCCCATGACTTAGAACAGATTAGATTTACGGAAATGCAACTAGTTAGTTCAAGCAATACACAGATAGAAATTAACACAAGGACGCAGGAACAAATCAATCAAATAACCAACACTGTTAATCTGATTCTCAAGGCAGCCAAGAGCTCACCAATCGACTCCGGTCATTTATATGAGACACTGCTAGCAAGGAATAGAATGCTTATGATGGAGTTGCAGAATCTAATGCTCGCCGTATCGCTTGCAAAGATTGGCATTGTTAACCCAAACATTTTGGATCAAACAGACTTGAAATCGGTTTGGCTTGAGGAGCCCACCAATACCCCCATAGGGGATCTTATGTCTGTTTCGTCCGTGAAGGTTCTCCAGTCCGCTAACATTTTGCATTTTATCATTAAATTTCCAAAAATTAAGTTAGCCTGTAAAAAAATTACTATTTTTCCTGTCATACAAGAAAATGTTATATTACGTATAAGAGACAACGTAATAGCGGAGTGTGGGAAGGAAACCCACACCGTCAAAGATTGCACTGCCTCACCAACGGCAACTTTTTGCCGAATTTCAGCAAGAAGCTCATGCGCCAGCGAACTACACTCGAAAGTGGTGGCGCATTGCGAGTCACAGCCGAGCGATCTGGAACCCATCACGTACGTGGATGATGGGATTATCATTATCAACGATCACCCGGCAAAAGTGTGCTTGGACAATGGTTCCGAAGTCCAAATACGGGGCACATATCTCATCACATTCGACGAACGAGCTATAATCAATGGGTCGCTGTTTATCAACCGCGACAACATCCAGAACAGGGTACCGGGATTGGCAAAATCCCCTCTGCTAAATATCACTACCAGCCAGAAAATCCTGAGTCTCGCGTACCTTCATCGATTGACCGGACGCAACTTGGAGACTATTCAGGGATTCAAGGAGGAGCTCGTCACAAACCGCACGCTTAGTGTAATCCTAATCATAGGCTTAGTACTTATGGCACTTGCTGGGATCAGCATCGTATTTTGGTGGTTCAATAAGGTGAGAAAAAATGCAGATGGACTAAAACAGTCTATTGTCGAATTTGAACCGGCCAAAGAGCGTCCTTAAGCTTGAAAGGGGGGTAGTTAACTAATATCTATTTGATTTCTTATATGTAAAATAAGATTAGTTACAACACTGCATGTTCGATCGTATATTTCATGTCTATCATAAAAGACATCATTACATTGTATGCGATAAGAGTAAACATGCAGAGCTATCATAAAATTAAATACGACACTACGTCATTACACTGTATAAGAGTAAACATGCAGAGCTCAGCAGCTCTTATTTCTTAAGATCATAAATAATCATCGACGTTCGGTTGAAGTAGTGAATAGGACACCATGAGTTCAAGTGGTCAGCATGTCACCATGAGCACTTGAAAGGGTCACATAGCCGGCAATCACGACATATGCGTGTGGCCGCTATGATCGGAAATGCCAGGCTCAGCACTTCATGCGAGGCTTAGCGTTTCTTCTCTCTAAGGCTTCCTAGCAATCATTTTTATACCCTTAACCCATGAAATGGGTAAAAAAAGGGTATAATGGTTTTGTGCAAAAGTATGTAACAGGGAGAAGGAAGCTTCTCCGACCCCATAAAGTATATATATTCTTGATCAGCATCAACAGCCGAGTCGATTTAGCCATGTCCGTCTGTCTGTCCGTCCGTCTGTCTGTATGTATGAACGCGTCGATCTCAGAAACTACAAAAGCTAGAGACTCCAGATTTTGGATATGAGCTCTCCTAATCCCTAGGCATGACAAGTTTGTTTCAAATTTTCGATTACTTTTCAGGTTTACGATATACACATGTAATCGATAACAAAAAAATCTTGAATTTAAAAAAACTGAAAATGAGGATTGAAACTATAAGCAAAATAATGAACTTCTGTAAAAATTTCATTAAAATCGGTTAAGAAACACCGGAGATATGAAACCATCAAGTATTGGTACAGAACTACACAGCCATATGTGTATGTCTGTTAGCCCGACCATTTGTCCGTCTGTATGGTCAGGGGTTAAGGGTATCTTCTAGTCGAGCGTACTCGACTAGAGTCTTCTTACTTGTTGTACTTTAGTTTTTAGTCTAAAATTGTCAATGAATAAAGCAAGGCGCTCGTCGTCTCTCAAATAAAATTCTTGCGTTTTAGTTAACTCGGTGCGAGTCCGGCCCTTCGCCGACTCAAACAATAACCAAAGTCCGACCTATCGTCGGCATCCTAAACAAATAGTATTTCTAAATAAAATAATAATAATATAATAAATAATTTGCATTTTACGTACGTGGGTTCTGATAATTTCGGGGTGGGTTTAAATAGCTCGCATTCAATTTTAATATGCTTGCGATTAGATGCAGAGAGGCAGCCGACAGAGAAGGTTGGTTCACGCCGCTTTGCTGTTTATATGAGTATACGTACATTACGTACGTGGGTTCTGATATGTTCAATGTGGGTTCTCATATTTTCGATGTGGGTTTTCAGAACTTTACTTGAACTGGTTGCAATGTTTATGATGGTGATGATTATTTTTTATTACAGGTGCCTAATTTTATTTTTATTTATTTTATTCCTTTTCAAAATTAGTAATAAAATATATTGTTAAAAAATAAATTTAAATTTAATTATTAAAAAATAAATTTAATTTGTTTATAAAAAAATTTTATTTTATTATTAAAGACATTTTTATTACATTAATAAAAAAATTAATTTAATTATTAATAAATAATTCAATCGGCTATTATATAAGAACCCATCGTTATTTGCTGCTTGTTTGAAATACTTATTCAGTTTTAAAAGCAGCAACAACAACCAGAAATCTTTGCATCGATGCAGCAACACAAAACAAAAGTAGTATAATGAGCAAGCTTATTAGCTACAATATCCGGGTTGCTACGCAACTCATAAATAACATTAAAAGATTTAATGCTTTTGAACTATCTGAGCCGTTATCCGAAATGTTAATTAAGCAACAATTTAAGCCAATAAAAATATATAATTTTTAAAAATTTATTGACAAGCTAAATATAAGAAAGTTCATTTATATTTTAAAAGGGTATCCAACTGTCATCTGTCAGTTCATTATTTTTAGTGAAGCAAGCAAGCTTGTCTGTGAGACTGTGTGTGTGTATGAATGTGTGTATTCACGGAGAAAAAGACAAATGTTCAAGGGTTTTGTAATTTTGCTCGTGGCAGACTTGCGCTGTTGTGTGCACACGCATTTAAATATTGTATGCGTATGTATATGTGATTTGATTCTGCTGGAAGCGGTCAAAGACAAAACAAAAATGATATTTGAACGCATGGACGACAATTCAACTTGAATTGTTTTGACCTGCCTCAACATTTATAATATGACTTTTTAAGAGGTATCGAGTTCTAGGATTGAATATTTTTTTTTATATAGTTTTTATACATCTGTACATATATGTATATATAATATATATATAGGTTTGTACATATTAAATATTTTTTAATATATAGCCTTACATATTTTATTTTATTAATTTGTCCAAACAATTTACATTTTACATTAACAAATATACAATATCAAATTGTTATAAATTAATAAATATTGTCTCCCAATTCAATAGACAATTTGTCGCATATCAATATCTGCATTCAAGAGCCTAGAAAAAATA